>BRZM01000716.1:0-21684 GCA_033238685.1 Lates japonicus | reverse complement strand
GCAAAACTGTAACAGCTCATTTTGTGGTTACGTTACAATTTTCCTGCTCCTTGTTTACATGATCATAATCAATGCAGTTCCACTGAGGTTTTGCTAAAGCTACTAGGCAGCTTTGCTTAAAACTCAATATTAACCAATGTTAGCACTAGCAACTACTGTTTTACTTCCCAGTCTACAAAGCGTGCGTGTTCCATCAAACTTCATTCCTTTACTCGTCTGCAGCGGTGGAAAGCTTAGCGCTAATGTTGACTCTTGTTTTGCTTCTATTTTGCTACATTTTGCCTTTTCTTCTGCACAAGTTAGCATGCTAACCAACTAGGCAGTCAAATTGGTTTCTCCTTTGCGTCCAGTCTGTCCTCAGTCCAGCATGAGGAGAAAGAAGAAGAAGCACTGAGCAGAGGAGAATCATAACCTCTTATCTTATAAACACAATAATAGTTTGAAGCTCTTGGTAAGTAGACAGCTGTTGATGCTAACACCCGGCTATAGCGATAGCAAAACATACCTATAGTATCTTTAAAACAAAATCCTGGACTTATGTTTCATGTCGATGCACTTGACAGTTGTCATTAATGAATATTTATTGTTTTGTACTGCGGGTAGATGAATACAGCACAATATCAGCTCTGGAACTCTTAACCCAAGCAGCGTCCTGTGACTTGTCTGCAGCGGGATGATTTTGTGCACATGAACACCAGGGAGGAAGAGATCTAGAGAGAAAGAAAACCTGTGTTGTTAGAGGCAGACAGGAAATATGTAGAAAATATGATCTGATACGTCACCTGAGCTGTCTGAGAAACTGGATGAAACATCTAAACAGTACAGGTCTCTGTAGTGACGCGACGCCCTGAAGAAGCTAGATATTCACCACTCTGCAGGAACATAAATATTGTTCCATTAATAGGCAAGGAATGAGAGACGCTGGATCTGCTGAACTTACACTTCCTGGCTACTTCCTCCCTCCATTCACTATGCTCATCTGACACAGAGATTCCTTGTTGAAAGGAGCTAAAGCATTTTCACTGTTTTTTTCCCTAAAGAGGTGGCAGGGTGCAACAATGGCTCAGTGCCGTTCTGGTGAGTTTGGGGGCGGGGTGGTTCAATAGGGACTTATCCATAGATTAAAAATGAGGAATTCCTTTGTTCTTAATTCATTTTTAATACAGTATATTAAGGGGTCTTGGAACAGTTTGAGAGGGACATAGCTGGCAATTCAAGTTCATATTCATGTGGACTGCCAGATTAATGTGCTGTGTGTGGTCAAACGCTGTCACCTGTGGCTTGTCCAGCTCAGTCCCCACTGAATCTGCAAGGATCTACACAAGCTCAGGCCTGTATTTCTTCAAGTTGGCCCAAAATCTGTGCCAAGATCATTTTAGCTTCATTTTATTTCTATTTTGTGAGACTGCTACAAAAACAGCAGAAATAAGAACTGAACCAAATTTTGTGGGGGTTTGCACTGTTCTGTTTAGAATTTTTTCGGAACAGTTTGAGAAGTCTGAACCCACTCATTAGCAGTGTCATGGATGGTACACGCAAACCTGGTCAAATCACAAAAGAATTATTATTTAAAATGTCAGCAGATTTAGAGCTTATCAGAATCAGCAACAACACAGGGCGCCTGAAATACACTTCACAAGCCACAACAAAGTGGCTCGGTTTCTGGAACCCAGTGTAAGTACATGCCATTCCACCGCCTTAGAGACAAGGACATTTTAATGACTTATACTGTTTAATCTCTCAGCCATTATTTGAAATGAGAAACAGGACTTATTATAAGTCGACTGACTTCCACTGGACCCCAGATTGTTGACGAACTCACGCGAACCACAAGGAAACCGCAGAATAACGGTACCCACCAGTGCTAAAAAGGTCCTATTAACGTTATTTAGATTGGTGTGTTGCAGCCACAGGTGAGATAAACCAACACCAGAAAGCCAACAGCAGCCAAGTCCACATCTGCTGCGGTGAACTCTCTTGCCCTGGTGAAGGAAGTCAGGCTGTTGTGGCCTCACTTGTAGCACTGAAATTCCAGCCCATCCATTCCACATTACATGAACACAAAACCACCTTGTGTGATTTTTGGCCCTGCTTGGGGCCTTATCTGAACGCGCCAGGCTTAGAGAGGTGTTCAGAGTCAGCTGGCACAGATCTGCTGGAACAGTGCTGGCATTGTGTCTCGCACAGATTCAATAAGAGAAATTACATCAGAGTCTGGACTGGTTTCCGTCTTGTCGAACAGTGCCACCGGAGTGGAAACAAACAATAAAGTAGCTGAACCACCTCAGATTCATTACTTTTACAAACAATAGATTAAGCAGTTGGCTGGCGTCCCAGGGCAGGCGATGCTGGAGGCGACTGTTCATTACATCGCTGTGCACATGCATGATAAAAGTTTGACTTAAGCTGCAGTTGCACCAGAAAACAGACATGCCTGGAGATAATTCAGAAGTTTAACAACTTGCAGCTTCTTGCAACCATAATAACATTATCAGACCCATTTCATCCAATCTACGCCACCATCCGAAAGTTTTGTTGAATGTCTTAAAAATATGATTTGACATAATTAAGGACACAAATTGGATCATTAAGAGTCCTGAAACAATAAGCAGAATTAGGATAAAAGCACTATAAACACAGTGGTGGAAGAGCTATCTGGAGAAAGTGGATTATATAATATTTCATGCTGTGTTCTCCAAAACCACAGGCCTCCTGAGGAAAGCTTCCATTAACAACATCTGCTATAACTCAGACTGTCTCTTGGGGATGAGATTTCAAAGATAGAGGAGGGAGGATTTATGATGTATTGCAGATTGCGTTCGTGATAACAGAAATTTCTCTGGTCATGTACTGAATTAAAGAAGCTGGGATGTGTCCTCCTGCAAAAGCCTTCGCTTGGCTGTGTGTGCCTATTGTGCATTAAAAGTAACGATATCTGGAGTTTTTAAGCAAACGCACACACCTATACATGAGTACACACAACAGGCCTTGAAGCAGATGATCAGATGTTCATGTACACCCCTGGCACAGCCGTTACACAACACTTCTCACCAACACTATACAGCAGCAAAGTAAAGGTCATGAGAACAAGTCAGATATTTGAAAGTGTTAATTCTTATAAAGCAGAGCAAAGAGTGTGTGAGAGAGAATAATCCTCTGTACCAAATTTTTTCCAAAGAGCACCACTCCACGACCCTGCCACATAGACATCTTTTGGTCTGTAGACTCTACAATAAAGTCAGGGTGACTATGATAAATATACACAATAGGCAAACACTTTCAAGCAAACCACTTAGACATTTTATCTGATTCAATATTTGTCAAGTGCAAAGCTCGGCTTCCCTGCTTCCTTCCCGGTCATCGGGGGTCATCTCCGGGTGATTGAGTTGTTTATCTCATCCATCAAAGATTGTTATGCTCCTAGCAACATCAGACACAAGTAGCGGCTCCCAACTGGAACCTTACAAGAACCTGTGATTGACAGTCCGTCACCACACATGAGATATCCCTGTGTGCTCCTGGATTACTATGAAGCTGTTAGCATAATAAGCAGGAGGCCTCTCTGGTCTCAGGCTGACCTGTAAAGGTTAAAAATGTCTTGAGGTTGTTTGACTGCACAGCCGCGCCTGGCAATCTGCCTCACCTGCGAATGAGCCAACCAAAGCTGGGATTTCCCACCGCGGCGTGCCTCCTCAACGGTCTCCCAAGGCCACAGTAGCGCGGTCTGTTTCTTCAACCAGGTCGGTTCGAAAACTAATGAATGTAAGCTTAAAAGTTAACACTACATTTGGATGATGCTTTTACACGATAAACCCAGAGTAATGGTGAAAGTCATAATCTTTAGAAGGATCAGATACGTGCCAATCTGTGACTCTGTATGCAGCCTCAACAGATGGCAGACTTCTGCTGTGCCTGGACTGGCCTGGGTTCCTACATGAACTACACATACTGTCCTTTTCTCATTCTTCCATCTGTTCTCCTCCTCCTCCTCTCCTCCTCCCGACATAACCGCTTAATCTTGATGCCCAAATGACACCAAGAGCTACAAAACCATAATAATAATATAAAAAGCTTGAAATCTCCAAAGCTATATACCGGCTAATATTAATAAATGAGATGTCAGAAGGACTCATCGTTGATGCCAGCGACTTCAGCACACGCAGCTCAAACACACAGTTGTGCTAACTCATGTGCAGTGTAGATGCAACTCTTCATATGGGAATCATAGTCCTCCTGTATGAGACACTATAGGAACATCTGCTCGTTAGAGTGCCCCATAGATGAAAACGTCCAGCGTTCACTAACATTATACATCTCTCTGACCTCTGTAACACAGCCAACAAGAAAATATAGATTCTAAGACAATACCACATTACAGGTAGAGCAGCAGACAGAGGATCCAGACAGTCATCACACACATTTAAAGCACAGCTTTCCAATTACAGACAGGTTCAGAGGACACGACGCAGGAGAGACAGAAAGATAAATAATTGGTCAGACTGACCGTCGCACATCAATGTCAGAAACAAGGGCAGCTTGATGAAGACATGATCGCGTGTCTGCCTCTTCACATGATAAACCGCAGAGGAGGTTTCAGACAGAGACGATTGTGCCATGTAGCCGAGTTTGTCCTTTTCACCTCTCATCACAATGCAGGACATGCTACACTTACCATGGTGCGACGCCAAGACACACACACAAACACACACACGACCCAGCAGAGACAGCGACCGATCGCGCTGTTTCCAGCAGAGCTACACAGTCTCACAGCCAGACATTAATACCGGTCGCCGAGCACAGACACATGCTGCATCCCGGGCTGGACGGAGGTTGCCGCCGTTGCTGGGAGCGGCGCTGCTGCTGCTGCAAAAGGAGCAGCGAGTGTGGTAAAAGGAGGAAAGGGAGAGAATTGCTTGAGTGTGAGGGTCGTACAGAGGAGGGAAGGAGAAGCTTTGTGTGTGGGACCAGGCTACTCTCAAGTAGACCGGAAAACCACACAGGAGGGATCTGGCACGTACATCAGGCAGGGGTTGTGCTGACAAACTTTGTTTGCTCAATTTCATGAGAATTGGTGATTTGTGTTTCAGAAATCTGCTGCAGAAATGATGCAGTATTACTTGTTTGAGGACCCCAGTTGGATGTCCATGTTAGATACCTGTGATTGGTAAGACAGTTCTTTTCTTGCAAGTAATCATCTCAGAACCACAGTATACACAATTATGGTCCACTGAAAGCTAAAGCAAATAATAAACCCGAGGTTACTGCAGTTGAATCACAAACCAACTTTGCTACAACTTAAGCTAACCACTGTGGTTTAAAAAGTTGTGGACAGGATGTCACCCAGGTTTGTTTGGGTAACTTGGTTGAAGGTGTGTGTTTAAATATTTAGGGGGCATGATAATATTTATTCAGGCTGCATAGCCTTGCCCCCCATGTACACACGTGAACAGACAGTGACAAACTTGATGGTGCAGTGTCGAGTTAGCACTAAAACCTGTCACTGGGCTTGTGGGTAAAACATGTCTCGACTGGCGCTAGAATCTCCTTTTCTTTTCCTCGATTACATTACTTTGGTGCTGCTTAAATATTCGCCGCTACCATTTCCACCGAGCCTCACCGCTCAATTATCTATGAACTGAAAAGCAGAACAAGTGCAAACTGAGTTCTGAGAAAAGCACTGCTGCAGATTTCTTGAAGAGAGCTGCACGATTCTTTGAATCAAAAGAGCGTGAAATTATGTATAGCATATGGTGTGCGTCACCAGCACTCACACTTGGTGAACGAGAGGTGTCAAAAAGAGCGTAAAAGGAAGTGGTGACAGACCTCAGTGAGACATCTACATCGTGCAGGGTCTCACACAGTGTGGTGATTAACCCAGAACCCAGGCTCCGACAAGTGAAACTGAGTTACAATGTCCTGCTGTGCACCGACTTATGAAGATATTTATGTTGTTAATTAATGGTGTTATTTGGACTTTCGGTCATTAGTGTACCACAATCTCCTGTAGCACACCCCAGTCCCAAAACAAAGATTAAAAGTTTATGGTTGCTCAACTGGCAAACCCATTACAGTCGCCAACTTTAATGTGGAAACACTGTGTTTCAACATCAAGATTTGATTTGGACCCGAGGTAAAATGTACTGAGAGACTGAGAGAGTTTTATATTGGGATTTCTGCAGATGTGAAAAACTCTCGAGCACAAATGTCGTGACAGAAGCTAGCCTTTATATTATGTGCTACTGCCTGCCAGTGGTAAGTCAATAACTGTCATTGCCATGTTCCTAGGAAAACAGTCAAAAGCAAAAAACAATCTCAAAGTCCTCCTTATTCTTAACTGGGCTGGGGACATTTAAATATCAGAGAGGTGTTGAGTAGATGCAGAATTTAGTGCAGTAAAAGGTAAGAAAACCCGACTACACATAAATGTTGAACATACATGAGGCGCACATGAGTACTGGTATTTGTATCTGCTCTGAAAAATCTTTTCTTTCTAAAAAATTTGGCCAGGATTTTTTAAAAGTTGCCGAATCAGTTCATCATCCACCGGTCGGTGCACTTGTCCTTGGTTTAGATTGTAGGTAGTTTGTAGTTTGAGTAAACTTTTCTTTTATTTAGCAGCCAAGAACACACACAAAACCAGGCATGACCACAAAGTTTAGCTTAACCTGGCTGGACAAGTAATCCTTCAGCTGGCACAGAGACAATGCTAAATGGCACAGAGCTTAATGGGAGAAACTCATCTGGGACTGTAAGAAGCCTCTTCATGGGAGCTGCAGTCAGAAGAAGTCTGCTCATGCAGTCGAGCTGAATGGAGCAATGATGAACTCCACTGTAAAACAGCCTTGGGTCTTCATGGCTGCTGGGAACACAGATTCGAACCACACAATGTGACAGTGAGGGAGCGAAGGAAAGGGTGAAGGGTGTTAGAAGTGACAGTCAGACAGCAAGAGGAGGAGAGAAAAGCTCTGCGCAATACACACAGACTGGCACAGGATCCAAAAGATCAGAGGCCCAGAATCACATAACGCCTCATAATCCACGAAATATGTTGTTTTTCTTCCTTCAGCTCGGTCACTCTATCCATTGCAGGCATGACCCCAAAAGACAAAAATTATCAGGCTTCCCACAAAGCACAGTCATAAAAGTTCACATTCCTGCTTCATTCAGCTCTGCACAACAATTAGAAACGTTATATGTGACTGTAATAACCATAACTGCACATAGCAAAAGGTTCAGCTCTTAGAGAGAGTATTCTGTTTCAAGTCTGTTGCAGAGGCAACACTCAGTGTGGCACTAAAAAGGCATTCCACCAGATGCGTTCATAGTGGGCACCCAAAACCAAAAAATAGTAGACTTATATATACCAGTGACCGGCACACACTAAGAATGAACAGAATAGATTACGGTGAATATACAGTCACGCACTAAACTATTCTATGGGACAAATAAACACACAAGGATAATGATGTCAAACATGAACCCCTCAGCAGTGTAACGTTTTGAGTGGATTGTAATCTGTGTGGGTCATGATGTACTGACCGGGTGGAGAGTCTGTGGTTACTAATCTCAGGGTTATGTTGCCCACACAGGCCATCTGTGGCTGCAGAATAAACTGTCCTTGTGTTGATATTTGCTTTGAAATTAGTGTGTGATTCTCAGGCCATGCGTGCCCTGAGCTAAGTTTCCAAACCCAAAATGTGTGCGACTGGTGTTTATGTTCACCGACGCTCGTGTGTCTATTTATCTTAGTCTGTGTGAGTGGACAGATTGCCGACGGCTGCCATCGCTCAGCCAGCAGCTGTGCTGTGCTAATAACAATAATCCAGCCAGCCACATCTGCAATGTAAAGAAAACCACAACTACTAGAATGAAATGCCATCTAACCATCAATGTCACAACTGGCCAGTGGAATTATAAGGTTGTCAGGAGTTTTATATCCAGGAGTGAAAGAATTGGACATTTACCAGATATATTTCAATAACAGGTCAAAGGAATTTGGGCAAATGTTCACAGCAGCTTTGCACAGTCATTAATTCTCCTTCTAATTGCATAACTGCAATACACGTGATGAAAAATGTAGCAGAAACCAAAACATGTTGATCATTAGCAACCTAAAACCGTTATGCACATATAATAAAAATATCATATAAGAAATAATAAGTCATTATATTTTGGTACACTTGCAATTGTGTTCGTTATATTGACATATTACTCGACAACTGACATGCACCTCCAAATGTGCACGCTTATACATCAGTTCACTTGTGAGGTAGGCAATGATATCTGATAGCACTTGGAGCAGGGTTGAACTGATCTTGTTTTCACAAGCATTTTCCTTAATTTCCACCAATAAAGCTTGAAGGGTTACATCACTTGCGCTGACATCTGAAATGTTGTTACTTAAAACAAACACTTAGATCTTGGAGATCTCTCCCCCACTGAAATACAAGCTACCAGACAGTTCCAGTGTCTCACCTCACAATTAAAAAAAGACATGATGTGGTTAGAGTGTTAGAGGACGCATCCCATGGGTAAAGTACTTTCCATTGTGTGAATCACATTTAAAAGCACTGAGCTAAAGTGGGCACAACAGCTGGCACCTCAGGAGGGAAATCTGCAGCTGCAGGAATGGATACCCCTACCTCACAGCAACAGACATCCTGCAGGAGTGGAGCTTACATACATGAATGAAATGTGAAAATGCATCATTTCAGGGAGGACTTTTCCTTCTTGTTCCCTTCCAGTAGTTGGGAGCAGGAATCTGATTATGACCTAGTCTGAATTCCTCAGGCTAGCTTCCCATTAACAGCCCAGACACCAGTGAGCTTAAAGACTCCCAAGTCAGCAGCCGGAGCTTGCTCACCAGGCCCTGCTTTAGTCTGGTTCTGGATGGACTGTACATTGATTAGAAAGAAAACAAGGCTCCCAATTTGGCTTCTCAACTCATTCACGTTAGTCATTCTTCACTTTATAGATAAAAAGCACACATTGCTAAGTCCACCTGCCACACACAAACTGTACCAAAGTTAAACCTTGTGCTTTGAGCAAAATGGTCTGTTTATGTAATTCCAACGCATAAAACTTTATTTTCTTTCATCTTATGACAACACTGCAGAGAAGGGCTGGGCACCTATTTGGCCCGCCTTGTTCTGTGGGAAACTGGGTGGCAATGCAAGACAGACACTGCTATTACAAATCAAACTGCTCATTGAGAGTGAGGAACTGTTTTGTCCCTTAATATGACTTGAAAACAGAAAGGTTCTAGAGAGTTTGTGCACTGCAACCCAACGACTGACAAGAGCTTGAAGCAAATCGTCGGAAAAGCTAAATCCAGCAAGAGATTAACAACTTGACACAGGTTTGAGATATATGACATGTAACATCCATCGTGACTCGCTGTGGCACGACGGCGACAGAAATTTACTGTTCAAGCATCTTTGTGTTGTCACACGGAACTTTATACCGTTGTGTTTGTGTGAGGTTTGCTTTCTTTAAAGCACCAGGATTTGCAGCACACATTGTCTTGGGATGTTATGTAACAATTAAGATATCTTTTTCCCCGGCCCACTCCTTCTGCTGTAGTTTTCCAGTGAAAACAATGTCATAACCGAAGTGGTTGAGTGGATAAGGCCACAACTGCTCGCCTTAGATAAACATGGTCTGCAGAGCTGCTACCTTAATGTCTGCCTGTAGAGCTTTGCACTATTGTCTAAGAACCAAAACAGCCAAGAAAACTGTACTACTTACAGTGCTACTTAACCCATCAGTGCGCCTGAAATACACACCTTGTTCGCATCATTGGCCAAACAGTCTCTTCATGTCAGGCGACTGCTTAAATGAGAGTTAGGCTGTGCCCCTCATCAAGCCAAGGTCATACAGTATATTTAAACTTTTACATTTTAAATGTCCTCAGTGTAAAGTTTTGTAATTTGACCTGAAACATCGTTAGTGGGTTAAAAATGTTCCACCCTTCACGGTGCCCTAAACGGCCACATTCCTCACACAACATATGCATCACACAGACAGGCGGGCACAAGACGCGGGGCGGGTTGCAGTCTGTTGTGGTGGTGGCGGGGTGGTGGTTAACAGGTGGGGTGCAAGGGCAAGGACACTGAGGGTGTTTTATTTACCGCTCCAGTTGTTCGGGGATGAGGATTCCAAGAGGGCCTTTCTATGCATTCTGAGAAACAAGAGAACCATCTGACTTCATAAGGATAAGGTTGGTGTGCTGGTATTTTTCCTTACTAACAACAATCAACAATGTTTATCTTCCTGACTTTCTTCCCGTTCAGGAAACTGGCTCAAAATATAGCATTTAAAAAAGTCTCAGTACTTTTTAAATTGTTGGCACCGCAGTTTTGAAAACAGTACTCAAATAAATAAATAATGCTTTTGTTGGGGAACTATTTCGTGCAGCGGATTAATACAATATTTGCTACGATTTAGCCCGAGTATTTGGGCAAGTGGAAAGTGTATGATGGTAACAAAAAACATCATCCAACAACAGTGGAAACATTGATTCAAAAATAGTAATTATTTTTAATAATTACTATTTTAAGGTTTTTTCATCTGTTAACTGGGATGGAAGAGAAACATACCATGGAGACTGTGAGAGAAATCACCAGCAACAATCACATAACTTCTGTGATAAACATGACACAATATTCAGTCTGGGTCCCAAAATCGTCACTATATGTTATAAATAAAATTGTAAAGACCAAAATTGTAAAAATATAAATTTTGGCCAGTTATTCTACTAATTACAAGTTATACTTTTCAGATAGTTTAGTTCTCTGCCTGAGGTGACCCACGGCGCAGCTGACACCCACCAGTTAAAGAAGAGACTTCCAGTGGTTTAAATATTATCCACTATCTGTTCAATAGCTAATCTGAAATATCTCCAGATTCCCCACACATTTTCACCAGCAAGAAGCAGGTATGTTTCTGTTTTTCCCCTGGCATCTCGGGAAACAGATGCCCAGTCAACGAAATATGTACTAGAGTTGCTCAACAGCAGCTCAGCGTGAGGAGACAGAGGTTTACTTCAGGCTTGGACAACAGCAGAGCATTCATGGATTATTAAAAGTATGTTCCTCATGGTGGGCGGGCAACAGAGTGAGTGATGGTGACTGCTAAGGAAGAAGAGTGCCAATTCTTACCCAAATGAACTATTAAAACTTCTAATTTGGAAAACATGATTATCTTAGTTGTCTGGATTTTATGAGAGATAAATATGATTCATTTAGCAGGAAATAACAAGTGCAGCACATGTCAGGAGTTATTTTAAAGACAACATAATGTTTTGCTGTTGTTCAGTGTCTCGCTGCTTTGCAAGCTTTTAAAGATGGCAATTATTTTTTAAAAATATCCTCAGAGGTGAGAATGACCTCATTCTTCTGTGCACACCTTCAAGGAAAACTAAGAGAAGAGTGTCCACCTAAGTTATAAAAACCTAGTTTCCTCTTGGTCTTCATCAGAAAGCTTCCTTAAAAATAAAACCATAAAATAAAACAAAAACTAGGGACATTCAGCCTAAAGGTCTTGAATAAGCACCGCCAGTGTGTGTCACCTCATAAAGAGTTGCCTGTGGCAACCTGTTAATCTGCTAAAACTAATGATGTTTTGTTGTTTCCTTTCAATGACCAGGAGCCCAAAAAAAGAGACTGAAGAGGTTTTCAACAGTAAAAATATGAAGTCATTAGCCGCTCATGGTGCTTAAACACAAGGCCAGCTCCATAAAGCAGTTGGTAATGGCAACCATGTTCAGGTCCTCAACCTTGAAGATCATAAACACACACACACACACACACAATACCCATAAAACACACCTGTAATTAAAGCTACCTCACAGAGCAACTCTAAAATGAGTATGTGGTTTCCTGCCACACTCTATGTTTTAGCAATTTTGTTGTTGAAGGTCATTGTATCATCTCTGAGCAATCTTTTTTTAAATTAGGAAATATAAAAATGGGCGCACAGGTATGAGGGATATGTTTCGGCTTCTTTATTTATTGAAACAATCTAAAGTTATAGAAACGGTCTAGATCATTTGTCTTATAACAGATATTAACACAGTGTATGTTTGTAAGACAAACAGGCTTAACTGACATTTCCAGCACAGTACTAAATTACGAGTCTGAATTTAGGGTCGCAACATTTAATCTGTATATTTCACCCACTTAATCAAAAATGTCAGGTAACAGTGAAAAATACCCAAAGGTAATGTCCTTCGAAATGTCTTACTTTGTCCAGCCACCAGTCCAAAACCCAAAAGATATTCACTTCACTATTGTGTTCACAAAGAAAAGTTACCCAAAATTCAGACGATTTGGAGAAGTTGAATCAGGGACTCGTTTTGTACTCCTTTATTGCTTATGAAAGAAATCACTTAATTATTTGAAAAAATAACAAAACTAAAACAAAAATTGAAGTTTGCCATTTGTGCGGAAAATACCTATAAAATAAAGATGAAGACTCCAGCAGTCACGGAGGTTCATGACAAAATCTGAATTTAATAATAAAAGATGACCTTATAGGAGAGAAGCAACAAACACAATCGATTCCATGATCATTAGAATATCTCCATATTGCTTTATATGACTGTAGCCATAGCTGTATCTATACTGTATGAGTGATGACGATTCAAAACATGTTTTTTTCCAATAAAATAAAAACTAAAAAACTTTAACCTTATTTCTCGAATTGTTAATTTTAGCCTCATGTCCTTGGCAGGAGGATGGAGACATGGAGAGGTAAGAAGGATCCTGGTGTGGTTTGAGCCCCCGGATACTAGGAGTCAACGTGTCACAGATGTGTGAGTGTGTTTATGTGGAGGTTGGAAGAGAGAAGATATCACGGACAGACGGGGAACTTTCAGACATCGGAAGACAAACAAGTTTGAAAAGAAGGAGCACATAAAAGGGGAGAGAGGTGAAGGGGGAGCAGGCTCTATGGAATGAGGGAAGCAGGAGCCACGTGTCTCTGCCTCGATCCTTCTAATGAACAAAGACATGTTGTGGTGTTCACCAGTTCGTATGATCCTGGTCCCTACAGAAACACACACTCTAGATGCTCCGTAAACCAACACTTAAACACTATGAATTTCAATCGCTGAAATCTCAGAACAATTTAATATCAAAGCCTTAGCAACTACAGACGAGTCAGGCTCAACTCAAAACAAAGCATCATGGTCACGGTCAAACCAATCATCACCCAGACAAGCCCAGACGTGGTCATGAGATGATCCAGAACACAGCGACTTTCATCAGGCCGACCACAGCTATGATACACTCTGGTTAGCTTTAGCAGTCGATGACACCTTATTTACGACATTGTTTCAAAGAGAATCACAAAAAGTAGTTTTAAAAGAGAAAAGCTCTATAGAAAAGTTTAACGAATTTTATCATGTTCAGCAGAACTCTTTAAAGGAGCAGACTGATCGTACAGGAAACATGAGGAAAGAGATTTTTATCTCATGTAGTAACATCACTGTGCGGGAAGGAGAGGACTCGATCAACAGGTTGATTCTGAGTTTGCACTTTGGATATCCTGCTACTGATGGTGTTTGTACACCCATGCTGTTCACCTACACTGCTGAAAGCGTCACTCCCGCAACCTACAATTGGGATGGAAGCACCTAAATACAGGTAAAATCTGTGTCCAGATCGAGAAAAGGAGCAGAAAATAGCAGCTGTCTCTGAAATATAGAACTATTCTATAAAAACCACTCAAAGAGTAGCAAATATTTACCGAATGGTGGCGCCAGGCGTTGCCGTTATGACTTCAGTGTCTGCTTCAAAAGGGCTGGTTGTGGAGTGATATGGATTAGGTCGCACATGTGCACATGTAAACACACACACTGTTGTGACACATGTAGGAAAGAAAACACACACATGGAGCTGATGGTCATCATAAGTGCACCTGGTGTGTCTCTGCACCGCCATTACATTTGTAAGCTCTCTCATTTCTGAGAATTGCTTAATTTTCACACTGCATGCCAGCCAGCTCTGTGTGTGTGTGCTGTTTGTGCAGTGTCTATCTATCTGCTGGCTGGGGAGGTGGTGGTGGTGGGGGTGGGGTCTCATGTTTAGGGTTGGCAGTAAGATCTGTGAAGTTAAGGGAACAGAAAATTCAAAAGTCCACCGAAAACCAGGGTCACCACTGATTAAATAACTGACTGATGGATTCACTCACCATTTCCTCTTCCTCTCTCTTCTCTAAACCACTTCCCAAATCCCAATTACAGCAAATATCCCTAAATATTGTGGTTGTGTTTTAACTCAGGCTCTTCTTCGGCGCCCATCCATCATCATGTCGCAGCATGCCATCATTCCATGCTTTACTTACACCTGAGTTCAAATCTGATACCACCGTCTGTGTAAGTATCTGTTGTGTCTGTGTTGTCCCTGCTGTGTGGATGCTGATGGTGTAAATGGAGGCATAGAGTAGGCTGAGATTTCTTTTAATGCAGCATTTCTATATCCTAGATAAAGGCAACTGATGCCAGTGGTTTTGTGGAGCAAAGTGTGCTAAGATGCATCTCTGTGAGTTTGCTTATCTTTTGTCATCAGTGTTTTAACAAGAAACTTTCATTGCTTTTCCTCCTTATTACTAACACACGCCCTCATCTTTCCTCTTCCCTCTCTTGCATTATATCCAATTATCCAATATCCAATTTTCATACCCAAACAACCATGTGTACACATCTGTTAGGTCTCAATCAAAACAACAAATAATAAAAGATAGTTTAATGACATTGTGAAGTAGAGGGATCATGTTGTTGTTCAATTGACTAATTGTCACTGTAGTCAGCTCTCCATGTTGGGATTCCTTCAGTAAGTCAGTCATTCAGGAGGTTTTACCAGGAGCCAATTATCCACAGAGCTCTCCAAACAAACCAAAAATCAGCACTGAATAAAGTAGTTTTCAATATTAAACATCAGTGCTTCGACACCGTTTGTCCCGAGCTGTTGATAACTCTGATAACTTAAGATCAAGCACATCTGATGACTAAAATCCTTCATCCGGTTAAAACAACCAAGATAAAAAGGTGTATCTTTAAAATGTGGCTCAAAACTGATAAAGTTCATTTTGATTAAGCCTCTGGCAAACCACCTCACTGATGCATGCACACCGACAGGACCGAATGAAACAACCTTGTTAGAAGCTTGATTAAAAGTTGAGATTTCTCTAGGTTTGAAAATTGCTGGAAACATTTGGGATAATGTAAGCGCCGCACCTCAACAAAATAAATAAAGTATAGGTCGAGTAGTTTTTCTACATTTTATTGCATAAAACTTACACAGTATATCTTTAACTCCCAGGTCTTTAAGATACATGGCTCATTTACTCTTGAATTTATCAAGTGGCAGATTACATCAAGATACAGGCTTTATGTTCTCCAGGGACTTAAACCATCCTTTTACTACATCCCTTGTCCTGAAGAAGATCTCCTCCATCTCTCCTGCTCTTCCTTTTGGCTTGCCTGGCATTTCCTCTCACTGTCCTGCAGCATGGTGGGAGCATCTGGAAATGTTTTCCTAAAGGGAGTAGAGACTGCTGCAGCTGAGGACCATGCTGGTCAGGACACGCACAACTCTCATCTCATCCCTATACATTAGCACGCACACACAGGGGCACACTCTACCACTACACACAGACCTCAGCACCCATGGCTACCGTTAGAAGACGTCAAACTTTAATCTCAAGTACAAAAAAAAGAAAAAATGCTGAAGGGAATGTCAGTGATTAACGGCTGCTGATGGTAAAAACGCATGAATGATGGTCTGGGTGCTAAAAATGTGCCCTGCCAAACAGTGTGTGAGGACTGCACCTAGAGATACAACCCTACATTACATAATCTTTGTTTGCTACTGTCACAAACACAGTTTCCAGTCTTCTGCAGACGTCACATCACATGTCAAAAACCTTCGAAAGCGGCTGATTTGATATCATGATTTTAGTGACTGTCTTAATTTGTTATCTGTCCAACGTGCAGCCGCGTCTTGAGTAAACTCTCCCAGAAGCACAAAGATTAGATCAAGGCTTCCTGGCTCTCACCCCAGGCTACTGTCCATCGCCTGTGCTGTAACTTCACTACAGGAGTCAGTTTGTAACACACAAAATATGGGAAAGTTTGGAGTTTAGACATTACACTGCAGAAACTGGATTAACAACATGTGCGTCCTTTATTCTTGGCTTCTGAGTCTGCTGCTGATGGATACATTGATATATTTAGGTCTTGTGCTATAGATTGCACAGGCCATGCACTTGTTAAAAAACCTCTTTTTAGCTGAGCTACAGTGCAATAGGCTGAATTTTCCATTTATGGCATACATTTAGTCCCAAATACAGACTTATGGCAAAATGACAACATGATGGATGCACCTAAGGTCAACTATAATCACAACCCCTCATGTAAATATATTTCCAATAGGCTGATTCCCGAAAGATTAGACATGACTGCACTCCAAACCACAGATTAAAAAACTGGAGGAATTTGAGAGCTGTCCCACGGGGGTTAGAGGTTAGGAGTGGATGATGCCAATACAAAAATTGTGCAACATGAACACAGAAACCAAGTATGCCAAAAATATGACAGCCGCACAAGAGATATAAATTTAAGTGATGACAAACCATGCAGTCAGCTCCACAGCTACATCACTGAGCACAGGGGAAAAACTGTGAATGACATATTTCGTCAAACAATCCTTAGATGGACAAGACTCGCAGCCAAATGATCTTTATACAGAAACGTTACTTCCCGTGATCATGGCGGTCAGACCACTTTGATCACAACTGCAATGACCTCAGCACCTGCCCCCCACTTCCTCCCAGAGAGCTAATCATCCCTGAGCCGATAGAGCAGGGTGGTGCTCACTCTGTTTGTAGCTGTAGCATATCGTGCATTGGTAACTGAGAGCCGGGACCTCGGTGGGGGCCATGGGAACTGGGCTGAGATTATTTATAGCGGGTGGGGGGCTTGGCAGGGGCCACTTCTATGAGGCTTTAGAGGAATGTCTAAGGTCGCCCTCTGACCAAAACTTCTGCAGAGTGCTGAGGCCGGAGGTTGGGAGGCAAACTCGGGCTGACGTGGGACATCTGCAGAGATGAAGGCATGAGCCAATTAGCTTGAAGGTCTGGTGAGTTGGCCCAGCGGGGACAGGAAGGAAGCGGTGAGCATAGGAAGTTATGATGTCAGTGGAGGACCAAATAAAGCAATTCAGCGAACCATTTTAAAGCTAAGAAAGACTATTACATTCAACATCAGTGTTCAAGCAGATATTCCAGGGAGGTTTGCAGGGGAATGCATAACAAGGGTGTGTTTCATGTTTCATTTGGTGAGAATATTTGTTGTGTCACATCAATGACCTATGATCATTGATGGCTCAGTTCAAGTCAAGTGTCCCAGTAAGACATGACAGTGAACCAGCATGAACATTACAAGGACTGAAGCAGCAAAATGGAATTCAGTCATCGTTAATTATTATTTAGACTAGTTCTTTTCCTATTATGACTCATCAAAATATGTTATGTGAAAATGGCCTATTGGACTGCATTACATAGATTATATTGTAAGTCCAAGAAGAGCTGAATGAAGGGCAGCTGGACTTGGTTGTAGATACTTGAAGTTTCACTCACCTCTCATCCAAGAAACTTCCTCAGTTCTGACTGACTGGTGGGAGTGCTGGGTATTTAACCTCTAACCTCTGTTGGGTAATTATCAAGGCCATCTACGTTCTTGGATAACCATGACCTGGACGACCCAGAATCTCTACAGACATTATCAAGGTCAACAAAATATTATAACCTAGTATTGGCAGCCACCATCCCCCATTAATCTACCAAAAACTATACACAATATTTCCTTCTGTATTGCACTAGAAATACTTAACACCCTTGTGATGGGGACAGATGATTATATCCCACATTTAATTCATAATAACTGAAAGGTGCCTCACAGCGCAGCTTCTCTCCCTGTGACTCTTACAAAAGAAAACTGGACACATGATGGCGTCAATTGTTCACAACAAACCCCTCTTAAAGCACACGTCTTTCACCATCTCTTCATTGCTGTCTTACGGCGGCCTTGTATTCAGTGGAGTGTTGCGTGCCTGCTCCCTAACCCGATTGTTTGCCCTCACATCAAACTGAAAAGCCCAGAGGGCCGCCTATCGCCAAACCCGAGGCCAAAGCCCCACCGGCTGTCATTGTAGCCCTCAGTGACTGCACTACTGCTGTGCTATCACTACATGCTCAGAGAATATTCCAGACTTCACCCAGTGGAGTTCATACAAATGATGGTCAGGTTTCATCGATGGAGTGATATGCCACCCTCTCACTCTCCAGGTGCGCCCACGGAGGAGCGGGCACCATTGTTGAAAAAAGGGACTCAGCGAGATAATGGGTTTGACTGGAGAATTACTGGTTACCATTTGTCTTTACTGTAGGGTGGTTAAGATCTTCACACCGAGCACAAACATGACTCAGATTCGTGAGGAAGAGAGAGAGGCTTGAGTCTGTAAGGACTCCTCCCTAACATGACAACATGCTTAGTGCGGTTGTAAGCAACGTCATCAGATCATGTCTCACACCCATCACTTGACATTCTCTTGGCTTAATTATTGCTGATGTTTTGTTCGCAATAATATGTACTGTATTTTTTTCTTTAGCAATGAAATGTCAATCAGTGGACAGACGGGTGTGGTGCAGAGAATTTTGCACATTCTGCCATTCCAGTTTGCAAATGAATGCAATGAGTGTGCACACACTGCCAGTGACAGCAAATGAGAAAAACAGACACAGCTACAAGGGAAACAGATGAAAAGGAGAAATCCAGCATCCACTGCAGTAGCTAGCTAGCTGATGGCTAATAAAGTCTGGCACAGCTTGCTTCACTCTGGCCGCAGTGTGGCAAGGCAATTGAAGGCACAGGGTAGCTAATGCATAGTTGAGTAAAGCCACAGAGGAATGCGCAACTGCGCAGAAGACAACCAACTTCCAAGAGAGCATTGAACCGACCGCCCTCTATAAGCTTTCCCTGTCCAGCAGCTGGCACCGCCCAGGCGAACAGCGACGCCAGTCTGTGTCTGTGCATGTGTGTGGCGCGTGTTTGTGAGGTTATGGCATTTTTAAGGTTGGCCCAAAAAGGAAGCCAGGCCAATTCCCTCTGCTCCGCTCACCCCAGAACTGTGTCTGCGTGGCGCGAAACAGTCACGGGTGACGCAGGGAAGGGCACCTTCTGAAGTTATGTCAACCCGGACTGAATGATGGCTTTCAGAGGAGAGATACATTGTGCTTGATGAGAATCACACAATGGGTTTGTCTTGCAGAGCAGGAACTAAATCTGTGCAGACTTGGACATCTGCTTATTTAATCACATACCCAGTGAGAGGCGTGCCAAACCATCATGAGTAACCAGTAAATGCTGTCACCCAGCCAGGAGCCACAAGGAGCAGCGGCAGCAGCCTTCGGGCCTTGGACAGATGTTGAAAGTGTCCTCACAAGGTGTTCCCTCTGGCAGCATTCTCTCAGCTTTGTCACATAGGCTAGGAATGCTGCTGAGGAAGGAACCAGGGCTTTGTCACTCCCATACAGATTCAGTCCTCTCCACCCGTCTGTGAACTGTTCGGGTTTGAAAACAAACACCCCCACCCCCTTTTCATCCCCACTTGACTGGGGCTACACAGCTGCAGGGCTTCAGGACACAGACACGGAGGAGAGGAGTAAAGAGGAGGGGTCAGTTTTGACACTGAGGTGACAGGCTGCTGGCTACTACAAAGGTGATAACAGATGACCACCATGACTCTGGAGCTCTGATACGCTCCGGGAGAGCTGCTGACTCTGCTGAAGGACACTGAAGCATAAAAGGCAATTATAACCAGTAAAACTTAAGAGAGTGAAACTCAGACAAAAAGCAGCAGGTACACAAACAAAGCTGACGCATGGAGCAGATTCTCAGTTGACACTTCGCGAGACAAGAAAATCTGGGCTTTGTGAACACACCTATTCTCAGGCAGCTGTTTCTCTGTGGTGTCAAATAAAACCCTGAAGCACTCAGGCAGAGATAAGTCACACGAGTATTCACAACAAGAATCACAAGCTCAGTTTCAACACTGACTGAATAGGAAACATAGGTCACATTCTCAATTATAGAAAATTTCACTTTCAGACTGAAAAGCAAGCCTGGTAGATAGATAGAGTTTGAAATACTAAACTTCCCAAGGGCTGATGACTTTCCACTAATTTAAAACTAATGCACAAACTCCTTTCAGATGAAACTGCACAAAAATCCAGCATGAGTGGTAGTGGCTATCAGGGTTAAAATGGGCTGACATCAACAAACCACAATGTCCTCATTTTGGTGAGATAGTTGAAGCCAAACCTCCCTTCATCAATGACCTACTTCATCTTCAGCAGCAGGAATGAGGAAAACTGTGGTTTCTTACCTCATCGTCTGGTCGGAGGAGGATGATCGATCAGCGGGGGAAACGATTTCATAATCCAACAGAGGTCAGGCACATAGGAGAGGAACAGAAACACATTATCAACATTACAAGTTAACTGAACATTTAGGATACAAATAAAATGCTGACAATAATGTGAGAAACAACCCGTGACTTGTGGAAAGGCATCATATAGTATCATCCACCTTCAGGATTTCATTTCTTTTTTCAAGAAGAGACGAGCCTGTGTTATCAGTACAGCTTGTTTAGACGTCAATGACCAGTTAACTTTTACATCTCTCTAAGGGGCTTTAATCAAGTTACTAAAAATATGTTCCAAAAACTCCATGCCTTATCAATGCTACGACAGCCAAGAAACCTATTCCCAGATGGAGTGGCAGAGCAAATAATTTTAAATATATGACTTTCTTGAGACTAACTTGTCAACTAATCTTTCTCACATCCCACTGAAGAATCTTACTAAGATTAATTTTCTTGATCTAATGACGATGTTTGGATCAGGCTCAATACCAGGTTTCCTCACTCATGCTTTTATGGTACTGATGTCATTTTGTGCAAAGCTCTCTAAACAAAAATGTCGCAATTAAATGTGTGAATTGTAACAGACACATATTGAACTAATCTTTGATTAGAAAGTGTCCAGATTTTGGGCAGCACCAGTGTGTGTGTGTACACATATGTCTGTGATAAAACCTGAGTGAGGATATTGCAAAAGACTGTAGGCTTCAAAGGCTGCATGAAATTCAGTCTTCAAAGCATGAGCGCGATATTGCAGCATCGGTCACTTCTCGGCGACGACGAGAATGGCGTGTATTAATCGTTACTGGACCGCACGTTTGGAAAACTAACATTTCCACACGGAGGAGACTCCCTGCTGGGGTCTTGCTTCAGGACACAAAGCAGGAGTGTGGCACGTTCACTCACGAAACTGGCACTTTCTCATCAGTAAGCCTCTCCAGTAATTAGCCAGGAGCAGATGTCGGTCCAAATTATTCATGATGTTTGCCATTTACTAATTCTTTCAGTTCTTAAGTGGCAAAACAAATTTCTTTACTTCAAGCTGCCTGTCCTGGGAAACTTACTGGCAGTGTTACAAATATTGATTCACTACTTTAAACTCAGGACCATCACCGCCTGTAAGACCAGACTGTGCTGAGCCTCAGGTCAGGGGACTGAAATATCATTATGACCTCTGCCAACATTTACAACCACTTCAGAA
>BRZM01000715.1:60043-103498 GCA_033238685.1 Lates japonicus | reverse complement strand
AAACTGGCCTCTTTCCTTTGAACTAACTTAGATGGATGGTAGTTAGCAAGAAAAACACTGTCTAATGTGCAGCTACATTTAGCCAAACAAAAACTGTCACATCCTCCTAGTTACTATTATGCTGAAATAAGATCACTGATCCACTCAGTGAAGGAACATATAAAAAGAGCATAGAAAAGAAAAAATGTAAACCTTGGTGTAAAATAGAAATAAATGCTTGGGGGAACTATCATATCCGTTTGTGTTTTCTCAATTTATGTTTGTGTTTTTATCGTCAAACATACTCAAGTATTGTAAAGATAGCAGTTGCAGTCTTGTCCTTTATTAAACAGCATAATGTTTCTCCCTCATAATTCTACAAGCACAAGAATAAACATAACAGAGAAAATAATTTAAAAAGCCCTGATTCCTACATAAAGAAACTAAATGTCAATTCCAGCAGGATTCCCCTGCAGCATGCCCCCTAGCCATGACACACATGAAACTCTGAGGAAATGAGAGCACATTTAGCCAATAACTATGTTAATCAATATTACTTCATATTTTACTTTTCATACTATGCCATCTACATTTATTTTGCATCATCTTTCAGTCTTCATCTACACTGAGTGTGTTAGTAAGTGGTGACTCAAAATGTTGCTAAGTTGGGATGACTCAAAGTTGGACGATAAGGAACCCCAGGGAGGGTTGTGTTAAGGAGTACAAGTGCTACTGTATATTGTATGGCCCCAGTGAGATGCTTTTCCACTGCTGATTTCTTCTTGTAAAGATAACCCATAATGGATTTTCACCAAATACATCACTGTCAAATAAATTGTGATAACGACCACTGGTGGCTGTGTTCTACAGCCCCCAAGAGCTGCTTTCTTACAGACAATTTCATTATTTTCCTCTCTCAAAGATGTGCTCAGGAGCACAAAAAAAGAAAAAAAAAGGAAACAGCAGAACTTTACAACATTAGAACTGTATGGAAGATTTTCAAAAACTATAATGGCATGTTAAGTCATGGGTGAAAAAAAACAATCAAACAACAGTTTCTTTTATGGCAGAATGACCCAACAGCATTCCCTTAGCTGTGTCTGACACTGAGTCAGTCACATTCAGAGACTCACCCGAGTGTGACCCAGCCAGGGAGCTAAGCAATCGAGCGTTCTCATTGGCTCCATCAAACAGCTCCACAGAGTCATTCATCGCTGTCTGGAAAACGGCAAACTGACCGAACACCACTGAGGAAGATGAACAGACCAGAAGACAAAAACATTGTCAGAGAAATAAATAAATAAATAATCTTTTGTGTTGGTGTTTCAGTTACACTGTAAGCATGTATGGTGTGACTATTTATGTACTTACCAAACTGTGGGGACACAGTGATGTAGTAGGAGCATGTCTGTCTTGTAGTGTAGTTTAGGGGATAGTTTGGAGACAAAACAACCCCTTCAGATCCACCATACTGTCCTCCACATGGAGCTATAGAAAGACAGAGAGATTTTTTTAAACAAATGTTCTTAAAATGTATATATTTAACAAATCTATAAACCATGTATAAGCCATGTACCTCCTCACATGTTTTGTACAGTGTGTATTTTTCAAAGAGAGAAGGCAGGATTCATAGAGGCTTTTGCACTTCTCTTCAGACACATTCTGTGCCTAAAGACATGCATATTATTATCAAAGAGACTCACCAGTCTGGAGAGGCACTTTATCTGTTTACCAAGGTGCATCTTCTTTGAGATCAGTTAAGTGCCCCTCTCTGCTTTATGTGTATGCATTTAGAGAAGCAAATGGCAGGATGATATAAGTGTGGATCTCCTGTACTTAATAAAGTTCACACAAATTCTAAGGGCTATGTGTGGGAAATTATTCACCTTTAAAGAGCAAGTGTGAGTTTGTGCCAGTGTACCAAAAGGAGTTTGCAGTGGGAAGAGAGACAATTTAATTAACCCTAAAATATATTATATGGAAAGAGACTGAAAGAGTATGGGATAGACCATAATTTTGAGGTGTAGAGTGAATTACTTCCAAAGCAAAGCAGCTTTTGAGAAATAAAGAAAAAGCAGTAAATTACCACAATATCTGGAAATTGTATAACGCTAGAAAAAGAGGACACACTGCAATTTAATATGAACTCAAACTGATGATTACTGAGTCACTAAAGAACATTTCTTACTGCATTTTTAAACTTTTTTTTATTTTTTTTTTATTTTTAAAAAATACGAATGTGCATCTGCACATGTCGCAATCACCTGGGATTGTGAGGGGCCATTAGCAGCATCATTTAAGAAAGCACAACACAGTGTGTCTGCCAATACCAATCCTATATTAATTATTTTCCTTTTAATTTCTATCAAGGTCTTAGTAAGCTATTAATATGCAACTTATACTTAGCACTGTCTTATAATAAAATAAATAAATACATTATTTTTGTTTCCTTATAAGTTCATTAATGACACCTACTGAATTGATTTTTCAAACCCTTCAATAAAGTCAGATCCCAGCTGTAACTTTATGTAGTATGTGAACACATGCCCAAATAATGCTCCTCAGTTGCAGCCTTGGTAAATGTTTTTAAAGCTAAAAGCTGTTATCTTGTGACCTTACTGATCTCAGACCATTCCCACACTGATCTGCACATTTTGAGTGCTACTTCATTGGCTGCGTACTAAGCTATTGCCTTGGTAAACCAGGTGCTCATTTCACACAGTCTGCAAGCACTCACAGATTTGTAATGTGCTTTCATGTACATACAGTTAAGGTGTCAGAATTACAGGGGAACACAGATTATGGTTAGATTTAGCTTGTGCTAGGTAAGACCTTGACCTGTTTAGGTAGTTAGGTAAAGGACTCACTTTATATTGTCACCTTAGTGCCAGCCACTGAACAGTGCAGGTTGGGTGAACTGAAAACCTAAGGACTATATGTCCACTAACTTGAATGTGAGTATGAACATTTGTCTATATGTATATAATAGTGTGTGTCCAGGGGTTACTCTACCTCTTGCATACAGCATGCTGGGAACCCCCCATGACCCTATGAGTGGATAAAAAACTGGATGGCTACTGCCACCTTATAGAGTGTTTGCTATATACAGTGAATTTCCAAGCAGTTGCCATCAGATGAACTGCTTGGGAATTGCAGCTTAAATTAAATCATCATATGTATCATTCGGTTTAACGTCTGTACTGGAGGGTTACATCTGAGTGGAGAAAGTAAAAGAGCAGCACTTGCCCTTCCTTTGTTACTATTACTGAGCAAGGCCCCAGTCACTCTAGTGGAGCTGCTCAGGGCCAAACAGATCAGGCTGTGATTGTACTGGGTAGACTCCAGGTGTCAATGCGTACAGCTGTATGAGTGTGATCACTGCACTCCTCGAAAAAAAAAAAAAAAAAACGTGGCTGTCAGTGAAACTCCCCTGAATAAGCAAAGTTATAATAAATAAATAAGTGACTCACTTAAATCTAAAGCCAACACAAATCAGCATACACATGGTATCTTCCATGGTGATGCTCTGCCAGGTCTGCACTACAGCCAGCTTCACTTACTGTGGTTTCCTGAAAAGTATAAAATACTAATACTCATAAAAAATATTTATGTCTCGTATCTGTATGTTAGGATCTTTGTCCTGCTGGGTTGTCCTAAAATCAGAAGGCTGTGTAAAAAAAAAAAAAAAAAAAGCAGCCCTCTGTTCAACAAATACAAATATTATTTACTGACTACACTGTAGCTACTGCCGAACTAAGGTAAATGTATAGTGAGCAAAATATCTGGTAACAGTTCCCAAACAGTTTCATCCACTTCATTGCTTCGGCCATTTAGAGACATCATGTTGCAATGAAGCATTCAGATTTTAATCATGTATTTTTTTTATTTTTTTTCCTGCTGCTGTGAGCACTGCCCAGTGCACTCAAAGCTGGCGAGCGTATCACTACTCTAATCTGTTATTCTTATGTATTTTTCAAAAAAATCCAACTGACTGCATTTGGCTCAAAAGTTGTTTAGTTTAGCAGAAAATTCATGTTGTCCCCAAATATCACTGGACCCTTGTGGCTCCGAGGCTCTGTTATATAATGCTAAAGTATAGTGCTTTTGATGTCTGTCGTTGCATGCCTATGTGTGTGTGCAAATAATAGCCACTAAAAATGAGATCTAAATAAGCTTATATTCATTATGTGATATGAATTAAGTTATTTTAAAACAGAAGCGATGCCTCTGACTGACCGATGATAGATTGTGAATATCACATTAAAAACCTTGTAGAACAATCTATAAATATGCTATAACACAGTGGCACACGTTTTTATGACTGAAATGGCACTTCTGTTGCACCCTCTTCAGATTTGGTCCTTCCCCTTCACAGCAACGCAGCAGGATAAAAACTTTAGTGAATGAATTTATGCAGTGCTGAGCTTGAGCACAGTGTGGGATCCCCTGTAATTAGAGTACAGCAATTTCAAAAAGCCGATTAATCCCCACTACTGCTGCATGACCCATGAGAAGCAGACCTAACAGTAGCTTGATCCATCTTCAGCACCCCCAAGAGAGATACAAACCTGATGTGCAAACAGTATGTGGGCGTGTGCACATTTATACTGCAGGTTAGGAGAGCAGAGGTCAATGAAATTAGTGTAAGTGTGTGTGTGTGAATGTGTATGTGTGTAGAAAACAGCAGCAACAAGCACATCTGTCAACGTCAACCCCCCTGCCCCAACACACACAAACACACTCGTGGTGCATTCTTATCGCTTCTCCTCTCACCTCCTCTGGCCTCCACTCTTCTTGTCGTGTTTTGGTTGCTAGTGTGTGTACCTCTGTGGCCCCATCCCAGTGTCCACCCACAGTATCAGCTGTGATCCCTAACAGACTTTAATTATCATCACCTCTGTGCATGTTGAAAATGTGAGAGCAGGAGGGTGCAAAGGTTGAAAATGCTGTATGAGAAATGAGAGAGCACTTTTTAAATTAATATTCTGCCTTGGTCACAGACCTGTCTGTGGCCACTAACATGTGAGGATGATTTTATGTGTTGTTTATTAAAATTGACTGTTGCTATTAGCTTCTTACTATTAGATCATTCTGTGTTTTCTGGACCATTTTGGACATCCCCTTGAGGGTAATTCCCTCAAGCAAAGTCTTCAGCATTTCAGTCTTGTGGAAACTGTGCATAAAGGGCTCAAAAGGTCCACCAGAGAGCCCTGAAGCACTTTCCAATTTCACAGTGGGACAGCCCTGAGCCCTTGCAGACTTATCTGTAACACATGTCAAAGTCTATGAGAGCGTGAGTGTGGACATTAAGACTTGGCCTTTATTCTTGGTTAAGACTTGTTCAGCAAAACTGATTTACATGCCTAGAATGAAAAACACTAAAACTTGGTTTGGTTTCTACTCCTTTGCTAGACAGCTGTACTCCCACCCACTCATCCTCCTCTTCCCCACTCCTATTCCTCCTTATTCTCTTCTTGTTTCCTAAAGCATCAGAGTAATCACCCTCTTTCTTTCCTCTCCTCCTGATCCCGCTCACTGACATCGATTGATATTCTTTGGATTGATTTTTGTTGTGCTGCTGCACTGAAACCCTGAGGTCTAGAGGTCTTGTCTTGATCTACCCACAATCCCCCAGTGGTGCTGCTGTAGGCTCAGGTGTCAGTCTTATCAAAAGCCTTCACATACATGTGCTTTGATCAGTCACACACACATACAAAAAATGCAACAAAAAAAGAAAAAATGCTATGGAAGTCACTCTCTCTCTCACACACACATCCGTGCACTTTGATCATCCACACACATACACAAGAAGACACACGTACACAACACTTTTGTAGTCCTACCTCTCACTGTCTGTGTCTCATTTTCCTTTTCCTCTTACACACATAGAGGTGGCTTTGGTGGTGGTAGACAGGGTACAGGAAAAGATTTCTGAAATGTCCTAAACTTTTAAAGTTATGCAGCAGTTCTTCCAGGAGCATTTTGAAAACCGCAAACGCTTGACTGTCATTTGTAACAACAACTAACTCCCATCAGTTCCCATCAGTTTAAAGTGTGTGGATGGATGATTCACATGTAGAAGCAGACTGAGTATTTACTACCTCAGAGACCAGCTCACTGGTCATTGGTTTCACCTTGAAAGTTTAGCTATACTGTAAAACCTTATTACTAGTATTGGGAATTACTTTTCCATATGCTCTTTAAAGGAGAGCATATTTAAATACGAAAAGCGTTTCTCCACTTATAGCCTGTGAACATAGCCTGTGATGTTGTATCCTCCACCAACAAAAGACCTTGTAAACCTCAGGTGTACTTGAACAAGCCACCATAAACAAGGCTGAGGAGGTGGAGTTACCTGTACTCTAACAGACAACAGAGTCAGCTAAGCAACAGAAATACAGTTTTCATTCACCAATAATTCTAGTCACCTCTACAACATTGTTTTTTCAATCTTTATTTCTCTAGGTTAAGTAATGAAACTGCCAATGAAACTCAACACTACCAGGGTGGTTAGGGTGCGTACCATGTGGGCCCTAGTGGCCTGAGCAGACGGACCCCGGTTCAACTCCCGATCCGGCCGGACCTTTGCTGCATGTCATTCCCCTACTCTCTCCTCGTTTCTTGTCTCTCTCTCACTGTCCTGTCAATAAAGGCAAAAATGCTAGAAAAAAATACTTAAAGAAAAATGTATAACCTACCAGGATTATGCCCTTTGAGCCACTGGAAGGCTTTTAATGTTAAATAACTGTGAAGGAAGTGTTGAGTTTCATTAAAAGGGCCCTGTGGAGATTACTTGTAAACAAACAAAAGTTGTTGTTTACACTCAGTGGTACTCCCCAAAACATATTGTGTGTATCCTTGAGGTATAACAAATGTGTCAAGTGCATTTCCTTCTTAACAGAATATTTGGAAAACCAATATCTAAAGTGTTTTAAATCAGGTATTCCTTTACTAGCTTGCAGTCTTCTTCTTTACCTTTGATGATGCCTTGCAGCATAACTTGGGTCATTACCACCTCCTGTTGACCAGCTGAATAACATGACACCATTGGTAGGGAATGTGTATCATGTCACATGTGTGCATGCTTGCAGGCACGTCATAATAAAACAGGTCTATAGTGCTACCAGAGGTTTAAACCCCACAGAAAACTTTAAGGATAGTACAACAACCAGCAGACCAGCAGAATGGCACTGTAAGACGGGACAACGTTGCTGCATGTGGAAATTTAAAAAAAAAGCATTTTGGACCTTCTCTGACCTGCTGTGACATATAATGCAAACAAAATCCTAATAATACACACAAGCATTCTGCTAAGCTCTTGGCTCCTTGGTCAAAAGGGAAATTTCAGAGCACAGACAAGTATTTCAGTCTGGCCAATCAATATAATCTTTCAAATCAAAAATTTGTTTTAGTCATTATTAGAACAGACATCGTTCCGACAACAAACACAAACACACATGCAGACAGAGCATGGACAGCTGTTAACCTCTGTGAATCTAACATATATATTCATTATTTGATACTCAAACATATACAGTGTATTCAAAGACTGAGCATTCAAGTGTGTTTGTAGCTATAAGTATGGGTGGTATACTGTATTTCATGTGCATGTGTGTGAGTGTGTATGTGTGAACACTGCCTCTAGGCGGCACTCTGTAATATCTACGTCTCTCTCTCATTTTACCTCTCTGTGTCTCTTTCCCTCTATTGCACACACACACACACACAACCCCATCAACAGTCACGGAGAATTCCTTCTTTCTCGCACCAGCTCTTAGTTACCATGGAAACCAATAAAAGAGCGGTTTGCGATGGGAGGTGTGTGTGTGTGTGTGTGTGTGTGTGTGTGTGTGTGTGTGTGTGGGAGTGAGAGAGAGAGCAGAACAGAGAGATTACAGAAATGGTGAGGGAAAAATAGAGAGTAAATCAGACACAGACAGAGGAGGTGGGAGGAAGGTGGAATAAGAGAGAAAAGAGAGAGAGAAACAGGAAGAGAGAGAGGAGAGGCAGAAGTAGTTACAGAGAAAAGGAAAGAGAAGGGAGGAAGAGAGAAGAGGAACATGTGGGTGGGTGAGGGGTGGGGGGACAGGTGGTTGGTGAAAGGCAAGAAGAGAAGAGACAGTGGGAGTGTAAGTGGAGATGTATTATTTAAAGAGGTCTCACCCTGTCTAATGAGTTTGGTCTAAAAGCCCCAGGAGCTGCCCAAAGATAGAGAGACAGACAGACAGAGAAACTTCCCTAACTATGTGGTGAGAAAATTCAATGTGCGATATGAGCCAAGGGAGGAAAAGAGCAAGATTACTGGATAGGGCTGGATTTAGTTAAATTGTTCTGCTTTGATTATGTGAATTGTCCTATAGTGTAGGTGACAGAAATCTCAACAGATCAGTCCATGTATCTGAGACACAGAAAGGGCCTGGGCCATAAACCAAATTCAAGACTGTCTTGTTTTGAGGACACAGAGCAAAAAAAACTGATCCAATAAAGAGAAGGGCTTCATCTAAAACACCACTCAGACTCTAAAAACATGGTAATATATGGAATTGTTGATGATCAATACATTTTTCAAGCTATAGACAATATAATAAAAGATTAATGTGTAATGATACTCTATGTATTAGTGTTTAAAACTAAAGCACAGTAAATGGGGAAAATGAGAGAAATAATAATTTTATGTAGAAAATTGTCAAAATCAATTATAGTAAAAGGGCATGAGTCAATTGCCAGATGAAGTTTGGTGCCATTCAGAGTTTCAGATCATTTTTTATTTGATAGAGGACTATTTTGTGGTCTTCCATTAATAGCCTTCAAATGTGACTAAAATGTCAATACTTGGCTTATGTTCATAAATACAATATTGTGGGAGAGAGCATAGTCATTTATTTGCTACTGAACATGAGTTCTTGATGTTATGAAGAGGGCTGGTTATAGTTGCCAAATGCTGGAAGCATTTCATTAAGCCAATCTAAGAAATGTAGCAACTAACTTATTTATTGAACAAGTAACTCCCTGGTTAGTAGTCCAACAGAGTAACTAAATTTGCTTGATATTTGACTGACTGGTTTAATTATGGTCTAAATAGCTGACTAACTGACTGTCTGATTATCACAGTAGCTAACTGGCTAGCTGACTGACTGCAAAATTACTTTGGGTGCACCGATGGGACAAAACAATGTGTGAGGCTGAAGAGGCAAGGTAACTTAACTGTCTTGTCTATTGACCTAACAAGTGAGACTTCCGCACAAATGGAGCTCTCATAGTGTGTAACAAGTCAGAGCTAAGTTATCTGTCTTTGAAAGGAATTCATCTGTTCTTGCTCTTTGTGCTCAACAGCTGGACAAAGAAGTGCAACAGAGAACTTCCCAGATTTGAGGTTGGTTGAGTAACTGTAACACATCTAAAGTTGATAAGTGGTAGTATTATCTTGAAATAAACTAGATAGCTGTGAACATGAGATAAAATGACGTGATGAGCTTTTTTCCCCATGCTGTCTGTTATTCATTGCTGTTCTCAAATAGCTACTCTGAGTGCAATTATCTCATCTTTATTCTCTCCCACCCTCTATCCCCAACCCCGCTCGTCACTGTCTCTCAGGCATTATTAAACAGAGCTTTCACTGGAGCCCTTTTCAAAGTGTTAAGAGGTATAAGTAAGTGTGTGTTGTCCGTGTGTGTGTGTGTCTTTTGGGCTCATCTTAAAATTCCTCCCCTGTCCTGCTACCTTGCTCTGTGGCTTATTTGAATTTTTTACCCACATGGCACCAGGTCAGGTCTCTGTCACTTTAGAGATCACACACATACACCCACACACACTCACACAAACACATTCAAAAGCATGTATGCTTTGAATGGCAGTTTGGCAGGTGTCACTTCCTTATGTCTGAGCTATCAACAAAAAAGACAGTTCAGCTTCCCAACTTAACAGAAAACTCTGTCTCCAGTGCATTACACGCACACACACACACGTGCACGCACACACACACACACACACACACACACACACAGAATTGTATGTGTTGGACCAGTAGGTCTCACACCATTTAAACAAGGTCTCTGCAAATCTGTCATCATAATTTTGCAGGTATTTCTACCTAAATATCAGGAAAAACTATGATGAGATTCCATGGTAACCACAACTGGTATTACAAACATACATTTTTTTGTGATATTGCCTCTATTATCAAATAACTGACATTATAGAGGTAGACAAGAAACGAGGGAAGAGAGAAATGGTAAATGGTATGCACCTGACCAGCATTAGCTTTCCATCATCCCTGTGAATGTGTTTTTAAGGATACAGTTCTGGATGTATCTCCCCTACCTTTACATGATGGCAGAGCCCTGTCCCACACCGGCTTCCCATCATGCCCCATGACACAGGTGATGGTATCTCCACCAACGGTTGTGTAGCCATGGTGACAGTTGTAGGAGACCTGAGATCCCAGTTTGTAGTCATAACCTGTCCGACTGGCATTCATAATGTTACCAGGGTCAAAACAGGCCTCTCTTGGTTTTTCTGTGGAGAAAGGAGAGGGGTATTGGACAAAGCAAAGCCAAACAAATTTAGAATATTAGTTTTCATTACTTATTCATCTGGTAAGTTCATCCCACAGCCTCCCATGTGGTGCAGATAAAGCACTGTAATGATTAGCTCTCTACATGGTTGTATTGATGGCAAATTTGTGTCATTTTCATACAGTTATAGCTGACAGTTACAGAAATGCTTAAATCTGCCATGCAGCACAATAAAAAAAAAAAAAAGATTTCATTGGGGATAAAACAATTTTGGAGGTAATTTTGGGCCAAATTTAGTCAACAGGCTGCTATTTGTTGACTCCAAATATGGGCTATATCCAATATCCTCTCTTCTAATATATTTTCCCCCCATGAGAGAGGAAGGAACAAATACAGATAAAGGAGGAGACGGAATAAAGGCAGGACAGGAATAAAGGAGTATAAAAAACAGGAGTCAACCATGGTCAAAACCTGTCTTGGATCTTTATGACTTGGCGGTGGGCCAGCTTGTTTGCTTTTCTGTGATCGCCCAATAAGAATTAGATATTGGGTTTGATGGAGGGAAACCGACAGACAGAAAGAGAGCAAGGTGGAGGGCAAGATGGAAGTGAAACAGGGAGATGATTAAGGTTGTATTTTAATTAGAGAGATGGCAGATGAAAGGTAGTGAATTAATGACAAAAGTACAGAGGTGTGAGGTAGCGTGAGGAGACAGACAACAGAGAAGGAGATAATCTTTTTTTAATTAGAGATAAATGGAGTGAGAGAAACAAAGATGAAAAAATGAGTTTATAAAACTTGACAGAGCAGATCTAGTCTCTAGTTAGTCAAACAAGTAATCATCAGTTCCACATTGACTATGGCAGTTGAATCACCACCAGTCAAGCAACGTCTGTAAAATCAGGATGAGTCACAATCTGTGGAAGTAAACAACTCATGGGTCGACATGGAACAGCAAGACTTATGATGTACATTAAGGATGAAGTTAATAGAGTTGGCAGCTTAAAATATTATCCAGTCTGCACAAGAGACACTCCAGTATCAACATTTTAATCATGACACTTTAAACACAGAATTTAATGACAGTGAACACCCATTCCAAGTGGTTATAAAACAGGAGACCAGATTTATTAAGAAAACCAGATTCTACATGTGTTCAGCATTGATTTGGCCACCCGAGAAAAACTCTTACTGTTAAAATATTATTCAAAATTGTATGATACAGTCTTAAGCATATATATACTGAGACAATTCAAACATTGAGTTTGAAACACTCACTTAAATGCCTTACAATTTAACATTTACTTTAAAAAAAACCTCACTTGCAGCCTGGAGTGATTTCACTGATGGTCAAGGACACAAACCAAAACTCCCCAACCACTATTAATTTGTGTTACAGCAATCAGATATTATGCTCATAGATAATAGCAAAATCTGCTCCATTTTTGTTTCTAATTATTGTTTTTTTAGTTACATACAAATGTGAGTTTCTTCCCCCGATCTCAACCTCCCTCTCCCTTTTCTGAATCCGTTGTACAAAAGGGAAAGGCGGAAATTGTGCCACCTTAGTAGATCCAGTGATATAAATAATCAGCTGCTATCAACATGTCTCTTCCTGTTTTTAGTGTGATCCCCTCTCCCAAATGCAATGAGGAGAAAGAACACACCTTGCAGACAATTGCTAAAATCATGTGTGTGGGCCAGGCTGTTTCCCATCTATGCCTCAAAAACAGGTGCCTTGGTAAACTTGGCCCATACAATATAAACAAGTTAAACAAATATACAGTAAATAATAATAAATTAAATAGAACTAGAAATGTAGCAGCACTGATTTGTCCCAAAATTCATCAGAAGTAATGATCAAAATTCTTGGCATGAGCAATGTGTCAAGATGATCTGGTTTATTTTTGTAGCTTTGAACTTAATTGGGCCCACAGTGCAGTGGTGTGTTGAGGGTGCCAGTTGATTACTATTGCTGCCACTTTACTACTTCCAGTACACTAACTATAAAATAATAATACTATAATACTGCTACTACTATAAATTACTATTGCCACTACAATAGTGTTACAACTACTGCTGTTATACTACTACTGCTATTATCAAAGTAGTACAACTATTTCCTATACTTTTACTACCATAACTAATAAATAGTCTATAGATTAACATTTGATAATTATCTAAGAGGAATTCCAGCACCTTAAATGCAACCTTGCTAGAGTTTAATTACCTCTGTACTCGATGGCGAAACCAGACATGCCCAGCGAGGCGTCAGATCTGAACGCCAGGAAGAGACTGTTACCACTGCTCTCTATCCGCTCTGGGGCCTGGTTGCCTTGGAGACTTGATAGCAACGGACCATTAGAGTCTTCACCCTCGTAGATGTGCAGGAAGTCGTAACTTGGCTCCATGTTAAAACTGGAGTCAAAAACAAAACAGAGAAAGTTAGGGTTAAGAATCAAGGAAGAGTGATTGCATTGTTCGTGTGTGTGTGTGTGTGTTCAGATTCTCCAAACAATTAATCCAGTGATGTGTGATAAATTCAAATACCTGCCCCATAAATGACTTAGTTTGTGCTTATCTTTTAATCACCTTCTAATCTTACTTTCATTTAGACAGGTTTCACATATTTTCTGGCTTTGTTGTTCATCATGACATGACATCATTATATTGTCAGTAAACATGCATGTTCACAACATACGGCCCTGATTTTTTAACCTGAGGCATAAACCCAGTAGCTAAGTGTGAATGCATGTTTCTTTATAAAAGTTTTGTTGGTTTTCACTATGACAACTTCTCCTCACCTCTCCATACATACTGTACATGTAGACATCTGGTCCTCATGACAGTAAAAGTACAAGACACATACACACACACTCTCTCACGCAAAGTCTCAGTGTTTGCTCTGACAGTGGTTGTGTTAGTCCTGTCTCCCACTTGTCACACAGAGACAAATTTGTATGAGTGTTTACACACACACACACACACAACTCTATATGTTTGCTTTCAGAGTGCATTATGTGTATTAGCTCTGTTCTCACCTGTCTGGTTAAAACCATCCTTGGGTTTTAAAAGTTAGGCTGGATGTCATAAGTGTGTGTGTGTGTGTGTGTGTGTGTGTGTGTGTGTGTGTGTGTGTGTGTGTGTGTGTGTGTATGTGTTTGTGTGTTTGTGTCCTGTCAGAGTGATGACAGATAAAGAGGAAGTGAGAAAGAGAGAGAGCTGTATTGTGTATATTTAAGTGTAGCAGTATTGACAACTAGCATAAAGGTATCCTGTGCCGTTTTTGAGCACTAGGGACACTACAGTGCAACATTTAGAGGAGTGAACCTCTGTATTGTTTATATCCTGTGTTCTATCATCATATCGTGCTTTCCTGCCACAAGCACAGACATAAGGTAATTACATAGTTCTGCAGAGAGTGGTAACAGTTGTTGGTGGGAAATTGCTGAAAAATGTAGCAAAATGCCAAGAAAAGGAGAAAAGGACCCCAAGATGATGAGTATAATACAGGTTTCTTAGCATTTAAACAAAGGATTTCCAAACATTTCATGAGTTAAGAAATGCATTTAACATGTTTTTTGAGTTCTTAGGACACACTCAATTTATTTGGCGAGAAATGTAAAATGCAAAAACTTAACAGAAAATGAAATGTTATGTATGAAATCCAGATTTACTTCTCGTGTCCCTTACTTTCTCCAACACTTCACTTTACTTTAAGACATGAAAAGACAATCATGGATGTCTGAATTTGGGTGAGAGAGGTGTCATTTGGCTGACAACAATTTCTGAACTTAAGAATACCTTATGTAACCACAATCAAAGTTAAAATTAGTGCAAAGAATGCTCAAGTTTAAGCCCTGTGTTTATATCTGGTGCAGAATGGGCTTAACTGCACATAAGCCCCTTTTGCACTGACAAAGCATTAAAATGATCCATGTTAATACCTTTTGCATTAGTGATACATTCTGGGTCTGAATGTTAAAGCTACTAAATGTCATAAAAGGATCACAGAGATCTCATTGAACAGAAATAGGACAGCACCATAACCTCTCATGCCTGAAGAAGAGTAACAACAAAAAAAAGAGTCTGTCAAGGGTTAAGTTAATGCAAATTGAGAGTGATCATGCAAACCTGAGTAGGTATATTTTAGTTTTTTAGTTATGATTGATACATTTTGAGTGTCATAAAACAGGCACTCCTCTCATTGTGAGAATATTGCTAATACATTTTCTTTTTCAGCAACTGTAAGTCAGTAGACAGTACATTTACAGAACATGTAGAATACGACATAGCTTATTTCACAAAGAAACTAATACTTTTTCAGGCTGATACCTTTTCACATTGCTATCAAACAAGGGTCAGTTGGATGTGGGTACTCAAATGATGATACCACAAAATTAGTTCTGACTTCACTGGAGGAGCAAGAATTGTACAATGATCTGATTCAAAGGCTGATCAAAAGCCATTAGTTACCGGGTCAATAGAAGTCTGTCTCAGCTGAGTTTATAAAACACAATTACTGGGTTAAAATTAGATAAATAATGACAAAGAAATGACACACAGCATCCACCAAACAACCAGGATCAATACAACGTAATTAAAAGTAAAATAAAACTGTCTCACTGTTACAACAGAAGGGAATTATCTCTCCAGCTGAAAAACATGAAGCCAAAATTGGGTCATTTTTCTTCCTTTGGCAATCTGAAGAAACTCTGCTTTGCTTTTATCTCTTTACTACATGTGAAACTCCAATCTTCACTTTTGCTTTAGTCATAGGCCTCTAACCACTGTGACTTGTAAAATATTCTCCACTGGGGCACAATCAAGACTTACCAAAAAAAACAAAAGCTGGAAATGGTCAGAAATCCTTTTCATTAACACATGATTTTTTACTTATCTGCCAACATGCTATATAGTGTTCAGTATGTTTGTGTGAAAGAGACCAAAATATTTAACAAACTAGAAGAAAAAGGAATGGCTGACTGAAAAATTTCAGGCACTTAAAGGTCCTGACAGTCATGAAAAATAAAATTTTTAATCTCTAAAAAAGGATCATCTCACCACAAACTAATCATTAAGCTACTGCAGCTGCTTATGTTAGAAGTGGAATTTACTGTAGTCTTAAAGACAAATGGGATATCTATTATTTTCCTCAACAAAAATGGGTTTATTAGTTACGTTAATGATCCTTAACCGCATGTTAATTAACATTAGACTATAGTGGGCCTGGTCCCTGACTATATAGCACAGACCTTTTTTTGACTCTGTGTGGGTTACAGTGAGTCAAGCAAAGTCTACACTGAAAAATAAACTAAAATCAAGAACCAAGTCCATGGAGGGTGATACATTTTTAAATTCAAGTCAGAAGAGAAACATATTTTAGAAAATGCTTGGGGGACCCCTCCATCCCCTAAATCTTTAAGTTTGTAATTTTAATGTTTTCTTGGGTATTTGGATAAACTAATTAAAAATTAATAACATCACTGAGACCATTGTTCCACCTTGATGTGTTTGCTGCAGCCTCACTGCTTCAAAATTAGGGAAAAATACACCTTGCTGTTGCTCTCTTATCCTTTTTGTTGTCGTATGTTATGGAGCGCATTACAATCTGTGAATTAGCAATAATTCTTCTGACAACAGAAAACTTAAATATCGACCAGACTGTAATGACTGTCCCATTAAACAACACAAGGCATGCATCAGTAATTTTTTAAATTTTCTCAGAGTAATATTCACACCCTCAATCAGCATAATTCAACATTTGACATGATGGTTTTTGTTTCATACAGCATACAGTACTTTAATTATGGTACCATTATGGCAGTAATATATTGTATTTTCTAGCTTGAGTGCAAAATGTTTAATTAACACTGTATTATCATAAATCTACCAGTTTACTTTGACTTCTGTTTAGACGCCTCTTGTTATTGCCCTCGTGTTGCAGCAGTCCTCCATGAAAATAACATAGGCTGCCTTTGAGGAAAGCCCTAACTCCCACAGGAAACTCTGAACAATAAAATAATTGTGCATGCTTATTGCACTTATTTTACAGTGGAAATAAAATCTTTAATCGACTGAGGCACAGATGAACTCCACTTGTTGAGGACATGTTATGATGAAGGTAAGCCCTAATGTATGTGGATAAATGTTACCATGTTTTTAAATATGGTGGCTTCTTTTGAAGAAGATGAGGCAATGACAAAGTCAGGGGTTGACTCGATTCTCCAGTGCCTCTTTCCCCGGAGGAGTGGGCTGAGGAGTAGTTAGAGACAGAATTGCCCCAGGGTCACTGATGTGCCCGGTTGCTGTAGACAGGCAGAAGAGAGACAAAAGGGGAAAGTACTTAAAAACAGTTACACAGCATTGGGCTTGGGGTAATTGAGAGAATACTTTCAGTTGACCTCATATGATCCCACAGGTTAGGCAGGCGAAAGAGATAGTTAGTGATGGGAGTATGGCAGGAGTTGGTTAGGAGAGGGAGAATTACCCCTGGTGGACTGCTGATATACCTCCACAGGTAGCAGGAGAGGGTGAAAGAGCAAAAGGGAGATAGGGAGAGACGGTGAGATTTAGTTACAGAGTGTAGGGCTGGGGGTAGTTAGCAGAGAGAATCACCCCTAGCGGCCCTGTTATCCCACAACAAGCTAGAAAGCAGGAAAGAGATACTGGCAAGAGAGACAGATAGACGCATTCAAGCAGCAATTTGGTGATGTGAAGGAAGAATTTGAAACATGGAGAGGTGTCTTGGGGGTGGCAGGTGGGTGTGAACGGATTATCAACAGTGAAATAGAGGTAAACAAAGGCATTAACAGTTGCAAATCACTCACAGGCAGACACATACTTGTGCACTAGACTATAGAGTATAATGCTGGTTTAATCTTAGGAGCTTTGGAACACCCAGGGATTCACCACCTAAGGTTAAAGTGCAGGAAAGGGAAGAGCAGGCTAAGCTAAGAGAAAATGGAGGGAGATTTAAGCCTTACATTTTATCTACAGTCATGTGAAACGTGAGGTCACTGGCAAAGAGTCAAGAGGTAATATCAGGAACAGAGCATAATGTGTTTCACGGGCATAGTTACAAGGCAAATTACTGGTCTCTGTGACCGTGTTGGAGGACTTCCCGATAGAGCTGGCTGATAAAGAGAAGGAGTGGGTAACAGAAAGGGAGGCTGTGGCATCTAACAGAAATGTCTGTAGTCCATTGCTGCAAGCTGGGTGGTGAACAACATACTACTTGCTGAAGGAATTTTCACCAGCTTGCTCACACTGTTTACATCCCACCTTCAGCTATGTGTGATGTCATACCTCACCCTGGTCCTTGAATAATTAAAAATCAAGCAGGCCAGGACTTTTATGGAAATATGATGATTTTCCTTCTCCATCTATTCTGAGTAACTTGACATGAACAGTCATGTGCAATACAAAGCAGGCCGCTACCAACTGGAAAGTATGGGCAAGGCAGTCTGTGAATGTACTACAGGCTTGTTTTTGGGCAACATATTGTAGGTGTAGGATTCGCAGGTTGATCGGTAAGGGCACTGAATGGCTCTTCCTGCGTTACAGATTCTATCTTTCCTTGCACTGGCTCTGCTATTCCTGTATTTTCTGGCTCAGAAAATAAGACAGGCTTCAGGGCTGGAAGTCACTTTCTACCTTTAGTGAGGAAGTCAAGTGTGTCAGAAAGAGCAGAGGAGGAAAATAAAGGAAGGAAAGCACACCTGAAAGTGGAAGACTAAAAAACGAACCGCAGCAGAATCATGTGAATGAGGTGTGGAGTGGGATGTGGGAGCTCACTCAGCTGCAGGTGGGTTCGATGGTGGTGATAATCGAGGAAGAGAACAAACAAGCTCTAGTTTGTCAACAGTTTTAATACAGGGACCCTATCACAGTACATGTACCATTCTGTAAAGCTACAAATCGGATGTCATTTTTCTTGTACCCTTGCCTCACCATCCAGGGTTTTTGCACACCATGTTGAATTAAATGCTCATCCCAAACACAGCTTCCTCAGCACCTGTTCCCAAACCAGTGATGCTCCAGCAGTAGCACATATGGCATTAGAGGTTACTTCACCAGGGGGCTTGAGTTCTTTTGTTCCCAGAGCTGCTGCGATGTTTGTTTTATTACTCTCTAAACTTCAGGCTTACTATAAAACTCTGGCTCACTCCACTTCAAGAGGTTTTGTGATGTGTCATCAAGCAAACAGTGCAAATGTTGGCATTTGATTAATCTCAGCGATCCACTGAGTAATGTACACCTACCTATACATGTTGGAGGGTCAGGTTGCCAGTAGAATCTATTATCCATCCGTACACATGTGATGGTGTCCTGGCCTTCCAGCTGGTAGCCCGGGTCGCACTGGAACGTCATACTGTCACCAGGCTCCTTACTGTCCCCATATCGGGAACCATTCACAGGGATGCCTGGGTCATTGCAGGTCGTTGCTGTAGTGGCTGAAGAGTGTGAGACAGACAAAGAGAGAGGGATAATGATGCACTGTTGGTAGAGAGAGAGAGAGAGAGAGAGAGAAAGCGAGACAGGTGCACTCAAACACAACAGTATTATCATCCCTGGCAGCTGAGGACAAAACAGCAAAGTCATACCCGTATGGTATATAGAAACGCTATTTCCATCATGTGGCGAGTTCTAATGCAGCTTACTGTCATCATACTGACAATGACAAAAATTATTATATTGAACATAGCAGTGGCTATGTATGTGGCTGTATGTACATATCTATACTGTACCTTTACTTTTTCATATGTCATATGTGTCATGTTTCAGCGGTGTCTAGAAGGTAAAAAATGTTTGGGTTATTCCTATCTGTCATTTAAGTCAATCTGGGGGTTGGCAAGAAGATATTGCTTCTTTTTAAGGGGGTTTCTAGCCAAAAAGGTCGGGAACAACTAATCTGTGTAATCTGCCCAAGAAATGGAGAAGGCAGTACTGGCCACCGCTTGAATCTCATTATACAGCAGACTCAACAATTAATCATGAGGCTTCAGATTCAGTGAAAATTACAGATCAAATCTTGGCCAGAGCCCTGGCCAAAATAATAGTAGGACATGTTTGCATGAAAGAAAGCCTTATGAATTACACTCCACACTGAACATATAAGTTATCATTTTCACAGATATTCCAACAGCTGGTGTGCAGGGCCAAACACAGTATTATAAACATTATAACATGTTTATTATATTGTTCCAGAACAAAATTGTATTACTGTATTTATTCCATAAGGTCAGTAGACAGATAGGGACACAGAGAGGAAAGACAAAGGAGAAATTAAAGATATTTGTAGAAACACCAGCACTAAAAACCACTTGCTAAATAAATCCACAAACCTTGCTTAAAATAAATGAGTGTGTTGGTTGCTTTAGTAAATCAGCACGGAGGTAAATATAAGGAGTCATTACCATAGTAATGGAATAAAACTGTTTTGATTAGCATGTTAGTGAGTGCAAATATTTATTGTTTTAAAATATGGGGAGAATTGAAAAAAATAACCATGTGAGAGAGACAGACTGTGTTGGATGTAAATATTTATGACTAGAAATATGCATCTTTTAAAAAAAGTTCTGACAGTTATGTGTGCTGGAATGTGTGTTTGTGTATGCAGATGTATGTGAACCACAGAGTAAGTGAAGGTATACCCTTGTGCTTGACTTGTGTTGGCAATTAAATGGCTATGTTTTGTGTGTGTGCTGATGTGAATAAGCAGCTGTAAAGGTGAGATGTTCTTGACTGACTGTTCTCCCGCTTCCTTACTTTTCTTACTCAGTGTGCCTCTGATTGATTTTGCTGCTACAGTGAATCACAGTGACTTTGGTCAATGATTGTGAAAGGACGGTGCACCGACATTTTTGGGTCCAGTGGCTCAAACAGCAAAGGCCATCTCTACACCCAAAGGGCACAGTTATTGTGCAGGTCGCCCTTTCTTTTAAAAAACTGGGGAGAAACAGCAGTAGTTTGTGGTCACTGACATATTTTTGAGAGAGCATGACTAAACTCTTAACACAAAATGGACTTTTAAAGACAAACCCCTTAAAATTAATGAAAACAATTTTGGCCACTGATTGAAAGCATATGTTATTATCATTACCATATTTCCTCAAATAGTGACCAGGGCCTTTATCTACTTCAACTGCAGAGGTTGACAGGCATATTTGAAGCAGGTTGGTATTGGAGGAACACAATATGCAACAACAGGCAGATGGGATTAAGTACGACAAAAGAAAGTGGATCAGAATGAATCAGTCAAATGCTACCTTTGTGTCAACTCAATAATATTTTAGATGAGTAATCCAGAACAACACAGTGTTGAAAATAGCAGGAACATATCGCGGAATTTATTAACTTTTAGTGGAAATGTACATTATGCTTAACTGGCATGCACATTGTATGACAGGTACAGGAGTTTATCCACCCTAGTTTTTCCCTGGTCTGTTTTTGAGGGCCAGCTTTTATTTGCTTGTGTCAACCATGCCATTATCAGGCCATGATCAGAAACTTAGCTTTAGCTGATTACTGTTTTTTATTTGAGGAATACAGTATTATTGTAGTTGCTGTAGTTGTTGTTGTAAATACATTTCACAAAACTACGGTGTTTCAAAGAAATATCTCACCACTCTGCTGTTAAATGACTAACCAGAGAAGAGGTAGAAGTAGAACTCATAGTTTTGGTACCACACCTCTTGGGTTCCTAAACTGTGGGACACAACCTAAACTGAGTCACAGGTCTCTGGTGGGCTCCTTCAGTACTTAGTGAGCCTGGGTCCCAGGGTGAGATATTAAAGTTCTCATTTGATTCTTGGGCTAAAGGTTTTTCAGAAATCCTGTTAAATGTAGCATTAATTCCAGATTAATTCTCCTCTAGCTAATATAAATGAGGTTTATATAACTAAGAAACTATGTGTGTGATGAGTGCTGAGTTTGTTAATTAGCTAATTTAATTGCTAATTCAGTAATTGGTATTTCTACATAAATGGATCTAGGGGATAGAGTTGGGGCAGACCACCCAAATCGGTGATTTTGTGAAATCATGGTTGTTGTTTTTTTTTCATTCAGGGTTTCCACCACCATATGAATTTCAATTTTAAGTTCAAGTTGATTTGGAGGTAAGGCTACTCACTGGAGAACTGTATAGAAAATCCTTGCTTGCTGATGAAATAATCTGAATCAAACTGCAGCGTGAGTATGTTGAAAGTCGAGTGGATATCTTCAGGTAGGGCTGGGCCTGACCATTCTTTCAACAGGATGCCTCCATCTGATGGCCCAGATGGACCATCCCAAACTCTCAGGATATCATGGCCAATCTCAGTATCAAAGACAATGAAGTGGAGGCTGAAAAACATTAAAAAAAAAAAAATAATACACAGAAGATCAGAGATCCAGTCAAACATTAATGACTACTTTTTTTTATTTAGCAGCTTTACCAAAAATCATGTCAACCATACATTAAAATGAAGCAGAGCTGAGACTAGACACATCATACACACACAAAAAGACACACACAAATGTCAGCAGTAGCCTCAATGTGTTGAGAAACAATGGTGGCATAATGACTAATGTGGTGTATTCTCCAACACAGCAGTGGCTTTGACGGTGAACATTTATCTCTAATTAGTGAATATATTATTGCCTAACAGTCTTGTGAGTGTTTGCCTCTATAGTGCATGTAGAGTGAGTGTTGTTGTCTTATGGGAATCATCCTATAAAATCCTATCACTGCTATTACCACTCTTATTAGCTTGTTTGGTAGCCAGTAAGCTAACCCCATCTAGGCCTAACAAAGCAGTTGCGCTTGTTCTCAAATATTCTTGACTATTTTCCCGTAATGTTAAACAAAAACATACTCAACCATAACTGCAGGCCATCATCAGTGGGTTCTGTGTATATCTGAGTGCTTCGTTATTACCTGATAGTCTTGCCTGTATCAGCCTCTATAGTCCAGGTACAGTGGAGGTTATTGTCATAAGGAGCAGGATATCCTGGAGACAGAATCCGTCCAGACACTGCTCCAGTTATGTGACCTCCACATTCCGCTACAAGGACACAAGACAAAAGGATGATCAAACATCACATGAAAAAATACATGTATTTTATCTACATGTTTTGCATTGTCTAATTTATGGATACATCTTAAATCTCTGTTGACATAGTCCTCACATTTAGGTGGAAAGATTAAACACTGAAGAAACGCTGGGGCATTTTTAAGGGGCCTGGGACAAAGCCATATACTGAAGGATTACCACAGGGTTACTATAAATTATAAAGTCTGCAGCAGATATTATTTGCAACTTGTAGCCCTTTCAGCCATAGACTCCACTTTTCTCAATCACAAAGACATTTTACCTGTACTGAAGAAAATGATCACACTAACCGAAGACAATAAATTGTACAAAGTTACACCAGTTCACGTGCAATGTCACGGTGAATCTGAAACTTGACAACCCTGCTTAGCACACTGATTTGTATAATATATTGTATAATAAATGCTATAATTCTGTGGATTAGTAGCTCTAGCGCTTTCTGTTTTGGGTTATTTTTTAATGTTCATCACTTTATTGTGTCACTCAATAAACTCTCAATTAGAGGACTTCGTAGTATGACTTGATTCTGAGGAACCAATACCTGACCCCTGACCTTAGAGCTAATTTTTGGAATTAGATTCACAAATATTAGCTTGGTTAGAAAATTATTACCATCTGTCTATCACCTAGTTGGCTACAGAATGTTGGTGAAGGAGACAATACAACTTTCTTTTATATATATATATATATATATATCATCAGGTATATTCTGATTGGGTCTGTCTGTGCTCAAGTCCCCACTGCATAACTCTGCTTTGAAAATTAATTTATGCACATCGGATTTCGGTAGGTGTTCCACCGTTTTCGGATCAGATCTAACATTTGGGATCAATGAAGACCTCTATTCTCAATACAACCAGACTAATTGTATCATATTTTCTGGTCTTCTTACCGGCCCTATTAACATTTCAATTCATCTCTGTAAGAGACGGCTCCTGTACTTTGCTGTGAATTACTCTGAGGTGTGAAGGTTGCATTAAATGAGAATCAGTAAAGAAAGGCCTGAATCATTAAATCAACCTTGAATTATCCAAGCTCCTGCTATACAGTTTCAAGGTTGGTGAGTAACTTTGATGGCTGTTTCCCCTTAAGGGTCCCCCTATAGTTCGCAAAGTTTGAGGGAAAAAAAATGCTGTTTAATGCAAGAGAGAGAACTGGCTTTTTATGTTATTTTTATATTGTTTTCAGAGGTGAGGAACGGGGGGGGTGGCAGGAGACAAGGGAAAAGGCTGGGAGCAGATTTGAACTCATCATGGTAGTACATGGTACACATGGTAGCCCACTGAGCCAGCAGATCGCTGCTGATTAGAAAACAGTTTGGTACAGAGGCAGCTTTATATCTTTGTGTGCATTGTGTGTTAGTGTGTGTTAAGAGGGCACCATTAACACAGCTCTGCAATCTACAAAAACATGACAACCTACTGCTGTTGCATTACCCTAGGCAGAACGCACACATAAACACGTAAACACAAACACAAAGCGGGCAGCAGATAACCACACAGTGACACACAAGGCCAGAAAAATACTTGAAGACACTTATGCAGTTATGCAAGCACACAATTTCAGCAGTTGTTTCAATCCCTGGTGATAGACAACATCGGAGGAAAGGCAACTACTGTGCTATGTGTTGCCAGCAGGTAGAAAGAAGAAGGGAAGAGTCACAACACAAAAAAAGAGAAAAACAAGAGTTATTTAGTAAGCCTGGGCCAATGATAACTACAATTTCCCAAGACAGAAAAAGAAAGACAGGCACATATATCGAGTGGAAGACAGACAGGTGTACTGTATGAATAGAGGAAGAGAGAGAATGAAGAAAAGAGGCCCATAGAGGTAGACCACCTCTCTGTTTGACTCAGCATGGGAGAAAGAGAGAAAGATGGTATAGAAACAGCCTGAGGCAAAGCCATCTCCTCATCTCCATGCTAGCACACGCAGACATGGGACCAAGCCAGACAGATGAGGATGGAGACATTCAGAGAGGCAGGCAGACAAACGCCCCAACAGACAGACAAAGGAGGAAGATACAAAGGTAGCTATAGAGGTAGTTAGCCCAGAGCTCTGCCAGCAAGTACTCTCCCAGTTGCTGGCTTACCTGAAATAAGGCAGCGACAGAGCAGCTACAAATTAATGACTGGCTGCGGAGGTATACAGGGAGCACGCACGCACGCACACACACACGCACACACACACACACACACACAGATCTACACACATCCAGCCAAAAATGCGTACTCATTATCATTCCTCACACCACACACACCTATGCACAGACACTCTTTTTAGTTGCCATTAGCAACTACATCAGGCCATGTCCCACCTCAGAGAGCTCCGGTGTGCTGGCAAGTTAGAAAGACACAAGATTTGGCTCTGCTGTGGAGAATTCCAAATTAACATGTGCCAAGTGCCCAAAAGCTTCCCAAAAGCAGAAATACTTACAGGAAAAGTGCTTTAATTTGAAAAATATGCAAAGCCACAAAATATTTATGCACAAGCAGGAATTATGGACAATAAAAAACATGAATTTGCTTTAGAGACTTCAACGCCAAGTGGCTGCTGAATGACATTAGGGAATCAGAATGGCCAGCTTTACATGCTAAAGATAAAACACAAAATGATTTTCACAGGTCCATAAGCAAAAAAATCACCATGTCAAAGCACTTGAATCATTTGGCATACCCCTCTCCAACCTAATTAAGAGCTGCCAAGTGCCAACTAAAACTATATCTGTCCCTCTGGCTGCTTATCTACCTCAAAACCTGGGAAATATTCAAATATATTCTAGATATGCCAAATGAGAAACCTTGGTTTTTGTCATTTTCACTGTTTGAAAAAATAAAACCTGATATTGTGGAAGTGCACAGCAGCACATGATGGCCAATTATTATGTCAGGTTTTCTTTCTCATAGGCTTCCTTCAAACGATGTAATAATTTTCATTATGCTTTCAACTAAAAATTTATATGACTTTTATACAACTCAACAGTTGTTTTTATGTCCCTTTTTTCAAAGTGTTTACACGATAATAATAAGAATTAAAGCATTTTGGGTTTTTTTTTTAAGCAGTGGTATGAATCATTGGAATTTAACATTTTTATAGTTGTAATCAATTGTTACTTTTGTCATCACTTTCTGTAGCTCTCTGTTGAAGACAGAGTCACAATGGTCTGAAGTCTGACTCTTATTCCCAGAATCATTGTTATCATAATTAGTCATCACAGTTGATGTGGGTGTACAGTGAATGCGCTTAAATGAGAAAAGTTTAATTTCTCCAGGTGGGATTATTGCTACTACTTTGACTATATTCAAATAAAAGGCAAGAACTTCTGATATAGTTAATTAATTAAGAACTTTTGAAAATAAGACAGGATGCAGTCATCAGTTTTGGGCTGCAACAGTAAAGTGCATTTTCACTCCAGTCTGTTGTCCAGTATCTAAAAAGACTCTGGTCATATAGCTCCTGAATGGCGTGATACCTCTGTGTAGTTTTATTTCATCTTAAATTTATTCAAGGAGCAACAGTTCCAGATGAGTCATTATTGTTTTTACATCACATCACTTTCTGGCATCTGAAAAAATCTCTCCTGATAGAATATTCTATTTATTTTGCATGCTGAGAATAGAACAGAAAGCTAAGGCTTCTGTCAAAGCCCTTGGCATAAAATACTGTGTGCACCTTCAGGGTACAAGAAAGTAGTCTGGCTTACATTATAAATTTATCAAAGTTCAATTCAGTCATCACCTATTTTTGCATCTTAACCATGCCATCCTTAAAATACATAGAAGCCTGGTGCACTAAAAATCTCATACCCAGTGATATCCTGCTGTCCAAGTGCAGATAGTCTTGTGTGCACAGGCTGACGGATCAGTAAGGGCTGTTACGCACAGAGGCATATTAGCACCACTACAAATATTTCCTGCAGAGTGTTGAATCAGTCCCCACGCTGTCTTTTCAAAGTATTCACCTGTATTGACTCAATCACTCGTTCATTCACTCTCTTTTTTTCTCTCTTTTGAGTCATCATGCTCTTGCTGGAGCTCAGGAACAGACAGGAGTATCTTTGACTGTTGCTTTTCCCTGCTATATTTGAAAAGTATGAAATATCTCACCCATAGGTTAATAATTCAGACCTTGTAGTTCTGAATTATTCATTTACATGGAACTTACACAGGCGTTGACATACTAACCGATACAGGAAGGAAGTGGTTTGTCCCAGACACGTCTGTCCCCGCTAAGACAGGTGAGTGTACTGCTGCCATGGAGACTGTATCCAGGGTTGCAGGAGTACAGGACAAAAGTGTTGGCATAATGACCATCGTCCTGGATCTTATAGCCGTAACTAGGGACTCCTGGTTCCTCGCAGCGTACTAAGTCAAAACCTAGTGAGACACACATAGAAGTAAACACACACATATGGATTAGGTTTCTCTGTCCATACAGTGAGACAACGCTGCATAAATGATGGTTTGAAAAGTCACTGTTAATGCTGAAATACTATGTGACAGCTGCAGTGAAAAAGCAACTGGACATTTCATAGTGATTCTACTCATAGTCTTGTTATGCTTGCTATGATATTTTAAAAATGTATAGGCTTCTCCCTTTTCTGAAAGATATAATGATGTGTAGTGAACAGCACTGGTGGTTATATTTATGGATTGAAAATGTGGTTCCTAGATGAAACTGTGGGGGAAAAAAACATCAAATGATAATTTCATAACCCACACAAACACAAACATACTGTACACTTGAACGAGCACACTGTAAGGGATGCCTGTGTGAGGATAACAAAGAACAGGAAAGTTTCCTGCCTCTAAGACAGATGGATAAACAAAGACACAACAATGTCACTGACATATATTCTTTCCCTCGTGTCAGCCTCTTATGAACAGTGAGCTGGCCACTACCATAAACAGCTCTTTTTCAGTAAAGTTCAAGAAAAATGAACATGTAACATGTGCAGACAAACTACATACACTGAATGTACAGTGATATCCATCGACTATAAGCAAAATAATGTTAAAGAAAGTTAGTAAATTTATCCTTAGGCTCTTCGGCTAGCAGTGAAGCATTTTATGATTTTATAATTGAAATATTTCAAAATTCTTTCATGATAAACTGAGCTTCTATCAGTGAAGACTGTGTACTTGTGTCTTTTCAGCAGAGAGTGCTAAATTATTTGATTAGATAACAGCAATCTCCACCAGTCCTCTTTACTGTTGAGTGATGTAATTATATGTAAAACAACACCTGTTATCTGTTATTTCTGGACAGAATCAGGACACAAAATCAGAATGCACTCATTGTCCAATCACAGTTTACTCCTCCGTAAACATCTTTTATGCAGCCAGCAACTTTTTAAGTGAGCTGTCTCCACAGTTTTGTAGAGCATGTGTGTGTACAGCTATCGATCCCTTCCTACATCCACTTCAGTAAAACAGATGCATCTCACTTCTGTCAGCCTTTCTTGTTAATATCTTGAGCAGATGTTTGAATCCTTATTACTTTATTAAAATAGCTCTGACTCTGTGCACTTTTAAAGCTGTTTTATCAGTCCCTGACCCTACTTAAGAAACCATCACTGCCCCTCTTGATCAGATGCTTCTCTCCCCTTTCTCCTGTTTAAACCTTCTGTCACTCTCTCTTATCTATCCATCAGCTCATCTATTGTTGCAGAACTTTGCAGAGGGTGTCACCTTCTCCAGTTTAATGACTTGCAGATTAACGGCTGTCTAATGGTTTAGCTGACATACAGAGCATCCATCTAGTATCCATATACTATCTACCTTCATCTGTGTCCCCCTCCGTCCAGCCGCTCTTCCACTCCAGATGTGTCACTTTCTCACCTTCTTTTAATGACTTGCAGATAAATGCTCCTCTAACAGCCTCTTTGTCTTAGTCACACTCTTTCACACACACACGCACATACACATCTTAATGGCTTTAAAGAGAGTCTGTTAAGAAGGCACGACCAGCTGCTGTGTAAGTCAAAGAGGCTATTAGAGGAGCATTTATCTGCAAGTCATTAAAAGAAGGTGAGAAAGTGACACATCTGGAGTGGAAGAGCGGCTGGACGGAGGGGGACACAGATGAAGGTAGATAGTATATGGATACTAGATGGATGCTCTGTATGTCAGCTAAACCATTAGACAGCCGTTAATCTGCAAGTCATTAAACTGGAGAAGGTGACACCCTCTGCAAAGTTCTGCAACAATAGATGAGCTGATGGATAGATAAGAGAGAGTGACAGAAGGTTTAAACAGGAGAAAGGGGAGAGAAGCATCTGATCAAGAGGGGCAGTGATGGTTTCTTAAGTAGGGTCAGGGACTGATAAAACAGCTTTAAAAGTGCACAGAGTCAGAGCTATTTTAATAAAGTAATAAGGATTCAAACATCTGCTCAAGATATTAACAAGAAAGGCTGACAGAAGTGAGATGCATCTGTTTTACTGAAGTGGATGTAGGAAGGGATCGATAGCTGTACACACACATGCTCTACAAAACTGTGGAGACAGCTCACTTAAAAAGTTGCTGGCTGCATAAAAGATGTTTACGGAGGAGTAAACTGTGATTGGACAATGAGTGCATTCTGATTTTGTGTCCTGATTCTGTCCAGAAATAACAGATAACAGGTGTTGTTTTACATATAATTACATCACTCAACAGTAAAGAGGACTGGTGGAGATTGCTGTTATCTAATCAAATAATTTAGCACTCTCTGCTGAAAAGACACAAGTACACAGTCTTCACTGATAGAAGCTCAGTTTATCATGAAAGAATTTTGAAATATTTCAATTATAAAATCATAAAATGCTTCACTGCTAGCCGAAGAGCCTAAGGATAAATTTACTAACTTTCTTTAACATTATTTTGCTTATAGTCGATGGATATCACTGTACATTCAGTGTATGTAGTTTGTCTGCACATGTTACATGTTCATTTTTCTTGAACTTTACTGAAAAAGAGCTGTTTATGGTAGTGGCCAGCTCACTGTTCATAAGAGGCTGACACGAGGGAAAGAATATATGTCAGTGACATTGTTGTGTCTTTGTTTATCCATCTGTCTTAGAGGCAGGAAACTTTCCTGTTCTTTGTTATCCTCACACAGGCATCCCTTACAGTGTGCTCGTTCAAGTGTACAGTATGTTTGTGTTTGTGTGGGTTATGAAATTATCATTTGATGTTTTTTTCCCCCACAGTTTCATCTAGGAACCACATTTTCAATCCATAAATATAACCACCAGTGCTGTTCACTACACATCATTATATCTTTCAGAAAAGGGAGAAGCCTATACATTTTTAAAATATCATAGCAAGCATAACAAGACTATGAGTAGAATCACTATGAAATGTCCAGTTGCTTTTTCACTGCAGCTGTCACATAGTATTTCAGCATTAACAGTGACTTTTCAAACCATCATTTATGCAGCGTTGTCTCACTGTATGGACAGAGAAACCTAATCCATATGTGTGTGTTTACTTCTATGTGTGTCTCACTAGGTTTTGACTTAGTACGCTGCGAGGAACCAGGAGTCCCTAGTTACGGCTATAAGATCCAGGACGATGGTCATTATGCCAACACTTTTGTCCTGTACTCCTGCAACCCTGGATACAGTCTCCATGGCAGCAGTACACTCACCTGTCTTAGCGGGGACAGACGTGTCTGGGACAAACCACTTCCTTCCTGTATCGGTTAGTATGTCAACGCCTGTGTAAGTTCCATGTAAATGAATAATTCAGAACTACAAGGTCTGAATTATTAACCTATGGGTGAGATATTTCATACTTTTCAAATATAGCAGGGAAAAGCAACAGTCAAAGATACTCCTGTCTGTTCCTGAGCTCCAGCAAGAGCATGATGACTCAAAAGAGAGAAAAAAAGAGAGTGAATGAACGAGTGATTGAGTCAATACAGGTGAATACTTTGAAAAGACAGCGTGGGGACTGATTCAACACTCTGCAGGAAATATTTGTAGTGGTGCTAATATGCCTCTGTGCGTAACAGCCCTTACTGATCCGTCAGCCTGTGCACACAAGACTATCTGCACTTGGACAGCAGGATATCACTGGGTATGAGATTTTTAGTGCACCAGGCTTCTATGTATTTTAAGGATGGCATGGTTAAGATGCAAAAATAGGTGATGACTGAATTGAACTTTGATAAATTTATAATGTAAGCCAGACTACTTTCTTGTACCCTGAAGGTGCACACAGTAATTTTATGCCAAGGGCTTTGACAGAAGCCTTAGCTTTCTGTTCTATTCTCAGCATGCAAAATAAATAGAATATTCTATCAGGAGAGATTTTTTCAGATGCCAGAAAGTGATGTGATGTAAAAACAATAATGACTCATCTGGAACTGTTGCTCCTTGAATAAATTTAAGATGAAATAAAACTACACAGAGGTATCACGCCATTCAGGAGCTATATGACCAGAGTCTTTTTAGATACTGGACAACAGACTGGAGTGAAAATGCACTTTACTGTTGCAGCCCAAAACTGATGACTGCATCCTGTCTTATTTTCAAAAGTTCTTAATTAATTAACTATATCAGAAGTTCTTGCCTTTTATTTGAATATAGTCAAAGTAGTAGCAATAATCCCACCTGGAGAAATTAAACTTTTCTCATTTAAGCGCATTCACTGTACACCCACATCAACTGTGATGACTAATTATGATAACAATGATTCTGGGAATAAGAGTCAGACTTCAGACCATTGTGACTCTGTCTTCAACAGAGAGCTACAGAAAGTGATGACAAAAGTAACAATTGATTACAACTATAAAATGTTAAATTCCAATGATTCATACCACTGCTTAAAAAAAAAACCCAAAATGCTTTAATTCTTATTATTATCGTGTAAACACTTTGAAAAAAGGGACATAAAAACAACTGTTGAGTTGTATAAAAGTCATATAAATTTTTAGTTGAAAGCATAATGAAAATTATTACATCGTTTGAAGGAAGCCTATGAGAAAGAAAACCTGACATAATAATTGGCCATCATGTGCTGCTGTGCACTTCCACAATATCAGGTTTTATTTTTTCAAACAGTGAAAATGACAAAAACCAAGGTTTCTCATTTGGCATATCTAGAATATATTTGAATATTTCCCAGGTTTTGAGGTAGATAAGCAGCCAGGGGACAGATATAGTTTTAGTTGGCACTTGGCAGCTCTTAATTAGGTTGGAGAGGGGTATGCCAAATGATTCAAGTGCTTTGACATGGTGATTTTTTTGCTTATGGACCTGTGAAAATCATTTTGTGTTTTATCTTTAGCATGTAAAGCTGGCCATTCTGATTCCCTAATGTCATTCAGCAGCCACTTGGCGTTGAAGTCTCTAAAGCAAATTCATGTTTTTTATTGTCCATAATTCCTGCTTGTGCATAAATATTTTGTGGCTTTGCATATTTTTCAAATTAAAGCACTTTTCCTGTAAGTATTTCTGCTTTTGGGAAGCTTTTGGGCACTTGGCACATGTTAATTTGGAATTCTCCACAGCAGAGCCAAATCTTGTGTCTTTCTAACTTGCCAGCACACCGGAGCTCTCTGAGGTGGGACATGGCCTGATGTAGTTGCTAATGGCAACTAAAAAGAGTGTCTGTGCATAGGTGTGTGTGGTGTGAGGAATGATAATGAGTACGCATTTTTGGCTGGATGTGTGTAGATCTGTGTGTGTGTGTGTGTGTGTGTGCGTGTGTGTGTGCGTGCGTGCGTGCTCCCTGTATACCTCCGCAGCCAGTCATTAATTTGTAGCTGCTCTGTCGCTGCCTTATTTCAGGTAAGCCAGCAACTGGGAGAGTACTTGCTGGCAGAGCTCTGGGCTAACTACCTCTATAGCTACCTTTGTATCTTCCTCCTTTGTCTGTCTGTTGGGGCGTTTGTCTGCCTGCCTCTCTGAATGTCTCCATCCTCATCTGTCTGGCTTGGTCCCATGTCTGCGTGTGCTAGCATGGAGATGAGGAGATGGCTTTGCCTCAGGCTGTTTCTATACCATCTTTCTCTCTTTCTCCCATGCTGAGTCAAACAGAGAGGTGGTCTACCTCTATGGGCCTCTTTTCTTCATTCTCTCTCTTCCTCTATTCATACAGTACACCTGTCTGTCTTCCACTCGATATATGTGCCTGTCTTTCTTTTTCTGTCTTGGGAAATTGTAGTTATCATTGGCCCAGGCTTACTAAATAACTCTTGTTTTTCTCTTTTTTTGTGTTGTGACTCTTCCCTTCTTCTTTCTACCTGCTGGCAACACATAGCACAGTAGTTGCCTTTCCTCCGATGTTGTCTATCACCAGGGATTGAAACAACTGCTGAAATTGTGTGCTTGCATAACTGCATAAGTGTCTTCAAGTATTTTTCTGGCCTTGTGTGTCACTGTGTGGTTATCTGCTGCCCGCTTTGTGTTTGTGTTTACGTGTTTATGTGTGCGTTCTGCCTAGGGTAATGCAACAGCAGTAGGTTGTCATGTTTTTGTAGATTGCAGAGCTGTGTTAATGGTGCCCTCTTAACACACACTAACACACAATGCACACAAAGATATAAAGCTGCCTCTGTACCAAACTGTTTTCTAATCAGCAGCGATCTGCTGGCTCAGTGGGCTACCATGTGTACCATGTACTACCATGATGAGTTCAAATCTGCTCCCAGCCTTTTCCCTTGTCTCCTGCCACCCCCCCGTTCCTCACCTCTGAAAACAATATAAAAATAACATAAAAAGCCAGTTCTCTCTCTTGCATTAAACAGCATTTTTTTTCCCTCAAACTTTGCGAACTATAGGGGGACCCTTAAGGGGAAACAGCCATCAAAGTTACTCACCAACCTTGAAACTGTATAGCAGGAGCTTGGATAATTCAAGGTTGATTTAATGATTCAGGCCTTTCTTTACTGATTCTCATTTAATGCAACCTTCACACCTCAGAGTAATTCACAGCAAAGTACAGGAGCCGTCTCTTACAGAGATGAATTGAAATGTTAATAGGGCCGGTAAGAAGACCAGAAAATATGATACAATTAGTCTGGTTGTATTGAGAATAGAGGTCTTCATTGATCCCAAATGTTAGATCTGATCCGAAAACGGTGGAACACCTACCGAAATCCGATGTGCATAAATTAATTTTCAAAGCAGAGTTATGCAGTGGGGACTTGAGCACAGACAGACCCAATCAGAATATACCTGATGATATATATATATATATATATAAAAGAAAGTTGTATTGTCTCCTTCACCAACATTCTGTAGCCAACTAGGTGATAGACAGATGGTAATAATTTTCTAACCAAGCTAATATTTGTGAATCTAATTCCAAAAATTAGCTCTAAGGTCAGGGGTCAGGTATTGGTTCCTCAGAATCAAGTCATACTACGAAGTCCTCTAATTGAGAGTTTATTGAGTGACACAATAAAGTGATGAACATTAAAAAATAACCCAAAACAGAAAGCGCTAGAGCTACTAATCCACAGAATTATAGCATTTATTATACAATATATTATACAAATCAGTGTGCTAAGCAGGGTTGTCAAGTTTCAGATTCACCGTGACATTGCACGTGAACTGGTGTAACTTTGTACAATTTATTGTCTTCGGTTAGTGTGATCATTTTCTTCAGTACAGGTAAAATGTCTTTGTGATTGAGAAAAGTGGAGTCTATGGCTGAAAGGGCTACAAGTTGCAAATAATATCTGCTGCAGACTTTATAATTTATAGTAACCCTGTGGTAATCCTTCAGTATATGGCTTTGTCCCAGGCCCCTTAAAAATGCCCCAGCGTTTCTTCAGTGTTTAATCTTTCCACCTAAATGTGAGGACTATGTCAACAGAGATTTAAGATGTATCCATAAATTAGACAATGCAAAACATGTAGATAAAATACATGTATTTTTTCATGTGATGTTTGATCATCCTTTTGTCTTGTGTCCTTGTAGCGGAATGTGGAGGTCACATAACTGGAGCAGTGTCTGGACGGATTCTGTCTCCAGGATATCCTGCTCCTTATGACAATAACCTCCACTGTACCTGGACTATAGAGGCTGATACAGGCAAGACTATCAGGTAATAACGAAGCACTCAGATATACACAGAACCCACTGATGATGGCCTGCAGTTATGGTTGAGTATGTTTTTGTTTAACATTACGGGAAAATAGTCAAGAATATTTGAGAACAAGCGCAACTGCTTTGTTAGGCCTAGATGGGGTTAGCTTACTGGCTACCAAACAAGCTAATAAGAGTGGTAATAGCAGTGATAGGATTTTATAGGATGATTCCCATAAGACAACAACACTCACTCTACATGCACTATAGAGGCAAACACTCACAAGACTGTTAGGCAATAATATATTCACTAATTAGAGATAAATGTTCACCGTCAAAGCCACTGCTGTGTTGGAGAATACACCACATTAGTCATTATGCCACCATTGTTTCTCAACACATTGAGGCTACTGCTGACATTTGTGTGTGTCTTTTTGTGTGTGTATGATGTGTCTAGTCTCAGCTCTGCTTCATTTTAATGTATGGTTGACATGATTTTTGGTAAAGCTGCTAAATAAAAAAAAGTAGTCATTAATGTTTGACTGGATCTCTGATCTTCTGTGTATTATTTTTTTTTTTTTAATGTTTTTCAGCCTCCACTTCATTGTCTTTGATACTGAGATTGGCCATGATATCCTGAGAGTTTGGGATGGTCCATCTGGGCCATCAGATGGAGGCATCCTGTTGAAAGAATGGTCAGGCCCAGCCCTACCTGAAGATATCCACTCGACTTTCAACATACTCACGCTGCAGTTTGATTCAGATTATTTCATCAGCAAGCAAGGATTTTCTATACAGTTCTCCAGTGAGTAGCCTTACCTCCAAATCAACTTGAACTTAAAATTGAAATTCATATGGTGGTGGAAACCCTGAATGAAAAAAAAACAACAACCATGATTTCACAAAATCACCGATTTGGGTGGTCTGCCCCAACTCTATCCCCTAGATCCATTTATGTAGAAATACCAATTACTGAATTAGCAATTAAATTAGCTAATTAACAAACTCAGCACTCATCACACACATAGTTTCTTAGTTATATAAACCTCATTTATATTAGCTAGAGGAGAATTAATCTGGAATTAATGCTACATTTAACAGGATTTCTGAAAAACCTTTAGCCCAAGAATCAAATGAGAACTTTAATATCTCACCCTGGGACCCAGGCTCACTAAGTACTGAAGGAGCCCACCAGAGACCTGTGACTCAGTTTAGGTTGTGTCCCACAGTTTAGGAACCCAAGAGGTGTGGTACCAAAACTATGAGTTCTACTTCTACCTCTTCTCTGGTTAGTCATTTAACAGCAGAGTGGTGAGATATTTCTTTGAAACACCGTAGTTTTGTGAAATGTATTTACAACAACAACTACAGCAACTACAATAATACTGTATTCCTCAAATAAAAAACAGTAATCAGCTAAAGCTAAGTTTCTGATCATGGCCTGATAATGGCATGGTTGACACAAGCAAATAAAAGCTGGCCCTCAAAAACAGACCAGGGAAAAACTAGGGTGGATAAACTCCTGTACCTGTCATACAATGTGCATGCCAGTTAAGCATAATGTACATTTCCACTAAAAGTTAATAAATTCCGCGATATGTTCCTGCTATTTTCAACACTGTGTTGTTCTGGATTACTCATCTAAAATATTATTGAGTTGACACAAAGGTAGCATTTGACTGATTCATTCTGATCCACTTTCTTTTGTCGTACTTAATCCCATCTGCCTGTTGTTGCATATTGTGTTCCTCCAATACCAACCTGCTTCAAATATGCCTGTCAACCTCTGCAGTTGAAGTAGATAAAGGCCCTGGTCACTATTTGAGGAAATATGGTAATGATAATAACATATGCTTTCAATCAGTGGCCAAAATTGTTTTCATTAATTTTAAGGGGTTTGTCTTTAAAAGTCCATTTTGTGTTAAGAGTTTAGTCATGCTCTCTCAAAAATATGTCAGTGACCACAAACTACTGCTGTTTCTCCCCAGTTTTTTAAAAGAAAGGGCGACCTGCACAATAACTGTGCCCTTTGGGTGTAGAGATGGCCTTTGCTGTTTGAGCCACTGGACCCAAAAATGTCGGTGCACCGTCCTTTCACAATCATTGACCAAAGTCACTGTGATTCACTGTAGCAGCAAAATCAATCAGAGGCACACTGAGTAAGAAAAGTAAGGAAGCGGGAGAACAGTCAGTCAAGAACATCTCACCTTTACAGCTGCTTATTCACATCAGCACACACACAAAACATAGCCATTTAATTGCCAACACAAGTCAAGCACAAGGGTATACCTTCACTTACTCTGTGGTTCACATACATCTGCATACACAAACACACATTCCAGCACACATAACTGTCAGAACTTTTTTTAAAAGATGCATATTTCTAGTCATAAATATTTACATCCAACACAGTCTGTCTCTCTCACATGGTTATTTTTTTCAATTCTCCCCATATTTTAAAACAATAAATATTTGCACTCACTAACATGCTAATCAAAACAGTTTTATTCCATTACTATGGTAATGACTCCTTATATTTACCTCCGTGCTGATTTACTAAAGCAACCAACACACTCATTTATTTTAAGCAAGGTTTGTGGATTTATTTAGCAAGTGGTTTTTAGTGCTGGTGTTTCTACAAATATCTTTAATTTCTCCTTTGTCTTTCCTCTCTGTGTCCCTATCTGTCTACTGACCTTATGGAATAAATACAGTAATACAATTTTGTTCTGGAACAATATAATAAACATGTTATAATGTTTATAATACTGTGTTTGGCCCTGCACACCAGCTGTTGGAATATCTGTGAAAATGATAACTTATATGTTCAGTGTGGAGTGTAATTCATAAGGCTTTCTTTCATGCAAACATGTCCTACTATTATTTTGGCCAGGGCTCTGGCCAAGATTTGATCTGTAATTTTCACTGAATCTGAAGCCTCATGATTAATTGTTGAGTCTGCTGTATAATGAGATTCAAGCGGTGGCCAGTACTGCCTTCTCCATTTCTTGGGCAGATTACACAGATTAGTTGTTCCCGACCTTTTTGGCTAGAAACCCCCTTAAAAAGAAGCAATATCTTCTTGCCAACCCCCAGATTGACTTAAATGACAGATAGGAATAACCCAAACATTTTTTACCTTCTAGACACCGCTGAAACATGACACATATGACATATGAAAAAGTAAAGGTACAGTATAGATATGTACATACAGCCACATACATAGCCACTGCTATGTTCAATATAATAATTTTTGTCATTGTCAGTATGATGACAGTAAGCTGCATTAGAACTCGCCACATGATGGAAATAGCGTTTCTATATACCATACGGGTATGACTTTGCTGTTTTGTCCTCAGCTGCCAGGGATGATAATACTGTTGTGTTTGAGTGCACCTGTCTCGCTTTCTCTCTCTCTCTCTCTCTCTCTCTACCAACAGTGCATCATTATCCCTCTCTCTTTGTCTGTCTCACACTCTTCAGCCACTACAGCAACGACCTGCAATGACCCAGGCATCCCTGTGAATGGTTCCCGATATGGGGACAGTAAGGAGCCTGGTGACAGTATGACGTTCCAGTGCGACCCGGGCTACCAGCTGGAAGGCCAGGACACCATCACATGTGTACGGATGGATAATAGATTCTACTGGCAACCTGACCCTCCAACATGTATAGGTAGGTGTACATTACTCAGTGGATCGCTGAGATTAATCAAATGCCAACATTTGCACTGTTTGCTTGATGACACATCACAAAACCTCTTGAAGTGGAGTGAGCCAGAGTTTTATAGTAAGCCTGAAGTTTAGAGAGTAATAAAACAAACATCGCAGCAGCTCTGGGAACAAAAGAACTCAAGCCCCCTGGTGAAGTAACCTCTAATGCCATATGTGCTACTGCTGGAGCATCACTGGTTTGGGAACAGGTGCTGAGGAAGCTGTGTTTGGGATGAGCATTTAATTCAACATGGTGTGCAAAAACCCTGGATGGTGAGGCAAGGGTACAAGAAAAATGACATCCGATTTGTAGCTTTACAGAATGGTACATGTACTGTGATAGGGTCCCTGTATTAAAACTGTTGACAAACTAGAGCTTGTTTGTTCTCTTCCTCGATTATCACCACCATCGAACCCACCTGCAGCTGAGTGAGCTCCCACATCCCACTCCACACCTCATTCACATGATTCTGCTGCGGTTCGTTTTTTAGTCTTCCACTTTCAGGTGTGCTTTCCTTCCTTTATTTTCCTCCTCTGCTCTTTCTGACACACTTGACTTCCTCACTAAAGGTAGAAAGTGACTTCCAGCCCTGAAGCCTGTCTTATTTTCTGAGCCAGAAAATACAGGAATAGCAGAGCCAGTGCAAGGAAAGATAGAATCTGTAACGCAGGAAGAGCCATTCAGTGCCCTTACCGATCAACCTGCGAATCCTACACCTACAATATGTTGCCCAAAAACAAGCCTGTAGTACATTCACAGACTGCCTTGCCCATACTTTCCAGTTGGTAGCGGCCTGCTTTGTATTGCACATGACTGTTCATGTCAAGTTACTCAGAATAGATGGAGAAGGAAAATCATCATATTTCCATAAAAGTCCTGGCCTGCTTGATTTTTAATTATTCAAGGACCAGGGTGAGGTATGACATCACACATAGCTGAAGGTGGGATGTAAACAGTGTGAGCAAGCTGGTGAAAATTCCTTCAGCAAGTAGTATGTTGTTCACCACCCAGCTTGCAGCAATGGACTACAGACATTTCTGTTAGATGCCACAGCCTCCCTTTCTGTTACCCACTCCTTCTCTTTATCAGCCAGCTCTATCGGGAAGTCCTCCAACACGGTCACAGAGACCAGTAATTTGCCTTGTAACTATGCCCGTGAAACACATTATGCTCTGTTCCTGATATTACCTCTTGACTCTTTGCCAGTGACCTCACGTTTCACATGACTGTAGATAAAATGTAAGGCTTAAATCTCCCTCCATTTTCTCTTAGCTTAGCCTGCTCTTCCCTTTCCTGCACTTTAACCTTAGGTGGTGAATCCCTGGGTGTTCCAAAGCTCCTAAGATTAAACCAGCATTATACTCTATAGTCTAGTGCACAAGTATGTGTCTGCCTGTGAGTGATTTGCAACTGTTAATGCCTTTGTTTACCTCTATTTCACTGTTGATAATCCGTTCACACCCACCTGCCACCCCCAAGACACCTCTCCATGTTTCAAATTCTTCCTTCACATCACCAAATTGCTGCTTGAATGCGTCTATCTGTCTCTCTTGCCAGTATCTCTTTCCTGCTTTCTAGCTTGTTGTGGGATAACAGGGCCGCTAGGGGTGATTCTCTCTGCTAACTACCCCCAGCCCTACACTCTGTAACTAAATCTCACCGTCTCTCCCTATCTCCCTTTTGCTCTTTCACCCTCTCCTGCTACCTGTGGAGGTATATCAGCAGTCCACCAGGGGTAATTCTCCCTCTCCTAACCAACTCCTGCCATACTCCCATCACTAACTATCTCTCTTTCGCTCTGCCTACCTGTGGGATCATATGAGTGGTCAATCAGGGGTGATTCTCTTTCCGAATTACCCCAAGCCCAATGCTGTGTAATCATGTTTTTATACTCTTTCCCTCTTTTTGTCTCTCTCTCTCTTTCTGCCTGTCTACAGCAACCTGTGGGGGTAACATCAGTGGACCCTCTGGGGTAATTCTGTCTCCTAACTACCCCCAGCCTTACCCTCCGGGGAAAGAGTGTGACTGGAGAATCAGAGTCAACCCTGACTTTGTCATTGCCCTCATCTTCAAAAGGTAGGCCACCTATATTTAAAACATGGTAACATTTATCCACACATACATTAGGGCTTACCTTCATCATAACATGTCCTCAACAAGTGGAGTTCATCTGTGCCTCAGTCGATTAAAGATTTTATTTCCACTGTAAAATAAGTGCAATAAGCATGCACAATTATTTTATTGTTCAGAGTTTCCTGTGGGAGTTAGGGCTTTCCTCAAAGGCAGCCTATGTTATTTTCATGGAGGACTGCTGCAACACGAGGGCAATAACAAGAGGCGTCTAAACAGAAGTCAAAGTAAACTGGTAGATTTATGATAATACAGTGTTAATTAAACATTTTGCACTCAAGCTAGAAAATACAATATATTACTGCCATAATGGTACCATAATTAAAGTACTGTATGCTGTATGAAACAAAAACCATCATGTCAAATGTTGAATTATGCTGATTGAGGGTGTGAATATTACTCTGAGAAAATTTAAAAAATTACTGATGCATGCCTTGTGTTGTTTAATGGGACAGTCATTACAGTCTGGTCGATATTTAAGTTTTCTGTTGTCAGAAGAATTATTGCTAATTCACAGATTGTAATGCGCTCCATAACATACGACAACAAAAAGGATAAGAGAGCAACAGCAAGGTGTATTTTTCCCTAATTTTGAAGCAGTGAGGCTGCAGCAAACACATCAAGGTGGAACAATGGTCTCAGTGATGTTATTAATTTTTAATTAGTTTATCCAAATACCCAAGAAAACATTAAAATTACAAACTTAAAGATTTAGGGGATGGAGGGGTCCCCCAAGCATTTTCTAAAATATGTTTCTCTTCTGACTTGAATTTAAAAATGTATCACCCTCCATGGACTTGGTTCTTGATTTTAGTTTATTTTTCAGTGTAGACTTTGCTTGACTCACTGTAACCCACACAGAGTCAAAAAAAGGTCTGTGCTATATAGTCAGGGACCAGGCCCACTATAGTCTAATGTTAATTAACATGCGGTTAAGGATCATTAACGTAACTAATAAACCCATTTTTGTTGAGGAAAATAATAGATATCCCATTTGTCTTTAAGACTACAGTAAATTCCACTTCTAACATAAGCAGCTGCAGTAGCTTAATGATTAGTTTGTGGTGAGATGATCCTTTTTTAGAGATTAAAAATTTTATTTTTCATGACTGTCAGGACCTTTAAGTGCCTGAAATTTTTCAGTCAGCCATTCCTTTTTCTTCTAGTTTGTTAAATATTTTGGTCTCTTTCACACAAACATACTGAACACTATATAGCATGTTGGCAGATAAGTAAAAAATCATGTGTTAATGAAAAGGATTTCTGACCATTTCCAGCTTTTGTTTTTTTTGGTAAGTCTTGATTGTGCCCCAGTGGAGAATATTTTACAAGTCACAGTGGTTAGAGGCCTATGACTAAAGCAAAAGTGAAGATTGGAGTTTCACATGTAGTAAAGAGATAAAAGCAAAGCAGAGTTTCTTCAGATTGCCAAAGGAAGAAAAATGACCCAATTTTGGCTTCATGTTTTTCAGCTGGAGAGATAATTCCCTTCTGTTGTAACAGTGAGACAGTTTTATTTTACTTTTAATTACGTTGTATTGATCCTGGTTGTTTGGTGGATGCTGTGTGTCATTTCTTTGTCATTATTTATCTAATTTTAACCCAGTAATTGTGTTTTATAAACTCAGCTGAGACAGACTTCTATTGACCCGGTAACTAATGGCTTTTGATCAGCCTTTGAATCAGATCATTGTACAATTCTTGCTCCTCCAGTGAAGTCAGAACTAATTTTGTGGTATCATCATTTGAGTACCCACATCCAACTGACCCTTGTTTGATAGCAATGTGAAAAGGTATCAGCCTGAAAAAGTATTAGTTTCTTTGTGAAATAAGCTATGTCGTATTCTACATGTTCTGTAAATGTACTGTCTACTGACTTACAGTTGCTGAAAAAGAAAATGTATTAGCAATATTCTCACAATGAGAGGAGTGCCTGTTTTATGACACTCAAAATGTATCAATCATAACTAAAAAACTAAAATATACCTACTCAGGTTTGCATGATCACTCTCAATTTGCATTAACTTAACCCTTGACAGACTCTTTTTTTTGTTGTTACTCTTCTTCAGGCATGAGAGGTTATGGTGCTGTCCTATTTCTGTTCAATGAGATCTCTGTGATCCTTTTATGACATTTAGTAGCTTTAACATTCAGACCCAGAATGTATCACTAATGCAAAAGGTATTAACATGGATCATTTTAATGCTTTGTCAGTGCAAAAGGGGCTTATGTGCAGTTAAGCCCATTCTGCACCAGATATAAACACAGGGCTTAAACTTGAGCATTCTTTGCACTAATTTTAACTTTGATTGTGGTTACATAAGGTATTCTTAAGTTCAGAAATTGTTGTCAGCCAAATGACACCTCTCTCACCCAAATTCAGACATCCATGATTGTCTTTTCATGTCTTAAAGTAAAGTGAAGTGTTGGAGAAAGTAAGGGACACGAGAAGTAAATCTGGATTTCATACATAACATTTCATTTTCTGTTAAGTTTTTGCATTTTACATTTCTCGCCAAATAAATTGAGTGTGTCCTAAGAACTCAAAAAACATGTTAAATGCATTTCTTAACTCATGAAATGTTTGGAAATCCTTTGTTTAAATGCTAAGAAACCTGTATTATACTCATCATCTTGGGGTCCTTTTCTCCTTTTCTTGGCATTTTGCTACATTTTTCAGCAATTTCCCACCAACAACTGTTACCACTCTCTGCAGAACTATGTAATTACCTTATGTCTGTGCTTGTGGCAGGAAAGCACGATATGATGATAGAACACAGGATATAAACAATACAGAGGTTCACTCCTCTAAATGTTGCACTGTAGTGTCCCTAGTGCTCAAAAACGGCACAGGATACCTTTATGCTAGTTGTCAATACTGCTACACTTAAATATACACAATACAGCTCTCTCTCTTTCTCACTTCCTCTTTATCTGTCATCACTCTGACAGGACACAAACACACAAACACATACACACACACACACACACACACACACA
>BRZM01000715.1:20025-52903 GCA_033238685.1 Lates japonicus | reverse complement strand
GCATATTGTGTGTATCCTGAGGTATAACAAATGTGTCAAGTGCATTTCCTTTCTACAGAATATTTGGAAAACCAATATTCAAAGTGTTTTAAATCAGGTATTCCCTACTAGCTTGCAGTCTTCTTCATTTTGATGATGCCTTGGCATAATCCTGGGTCATTACTACCTCCTGTTGACCAGCTGAATATGACAATTGGTAGGAAATGTATCATGTCACATGTGTGCATGCTTGCAGGCACGTCATATAAAACAGGTCTATAGTGCTACCAGAGGTTTTAACCCCACAGAAAACTTAAGGATAGCATAAATAACCATCAGACCAGCAGAATGGCACTGTAAGACGGGACAACGTTGCTGCATGTGGAAATTTAAAAAAAAAAGCATTTTGGACCTTCTCTGACCTGCTGTGACATATAATGCAAACAAAAAAAATCCTAATAATACACACAAGCATTCTGCTAAGCTCTTGGCTCCTTGGTCAAAAGGGAAATTTCAGAGCACAGACAAGTATTTCAGTCTGGCCAATCAATAATATAATCTTTCAAATCAAAAATTTGTTTTGGTCATTATTAGAACAGACATCGTTCCACAACAAACACAAACACACATGCAGACAGAGCATGGACAGCTGTTAACCTCTGTGAATCTAACATATATATTCATTATTTGATACTCAAACATATATTCAAAGACTGAGCATTCAAGTGTGTTTGTAACTATAAGTATGGGTGGTATACTGTATTTCATGTGCATGTGTGTGGAGTGTGTGTGTGTGAACACTGCCTCTAGGCGGCATCTGTAATAGCTACGGTCTCTCTCTCATTTTACCTCTGTGCCCTTCTCTCAACACACACACACACAACCCTATCACAGTCACGGAGACTCCTCTTTCTCGCACCAGCTCTTAGTTATCCATGGAAACCAATAAAAGAGCGGTTGGAGATGGGAGGTGTGTGGGTGTGTGTGTGCGTGTGTGTGTGAGTGTGTGAGTGAGAGAGAGAGAGCAGAACAGAGAGAGAGCCAGGCAGAAATGGTGAGGGAAAAATAGAGAGTAAATTACAGACAGAGAGAGGAGGTGGGAGGAAGGTGGAATAAGAGAGAAAAGAGAGAGAGAAAACAGAGAGAGGGAGAGGCAGAGAAAAGGAAAGAGAAGGGAGGAAGAGAGAAGAGGAAACATGTGGGTGGGTGGGAGGGGTAGACAGGTGGGAAGGGTGAAAGGGCAAGAGAAGAGACAGGAGCAAAAGTGGAGATGATTATTTAAAGAGGTCTCACCCTGTCTAATGAGTTTGGTCTAAAAGCCCCAGGAGCTGCCCAAAGATAGAGAGACAGACAGACAGAGAAACTTCCCTAACTATGTGGTGAGAAAATTCAATGTGCGATATGAGCCAAGGGAGGAAAAGAGCAAGATTACTGGATAGGGCTGGATTTAGTTAAATTGTTCTGCTTTGATGATGTGAATTGTCCTATAGTGTAGGTGACAGAAATCTCAACAGATCAGTCCATGTATCTGAGACACAGAAAGGGCCTGGGCCATAAACCAAATTCAAGACTGTCTTGTTTTGAGGACACAGAGCAAAAAAAACTGATCCAATAAAGAGAAGGGCTTCATCTAAAACACCACTCAGACTCTAAAAACATGGTAATATATGGAATTGTTGATGATCAATACATTTTTCAAGCTATAGACAATATAATAAAAGATTAATGTGTAATGATACTCTATGTATTAGTGTTTAAAACTAAAGCATGGTGTAACAAGTAAGGGGAAAAAAAATGTGAGAGAAACACACCTATGGGAAAATTATGTCAAAAATCAATTATAGTAAAAAGGGCATGAGCCAACTGCTAGATGAAGTTTGCGCCATTCAGAGTTTCAGATCATTTTTATTTGATATAGAGGACTATTTTGGTCTTCCAATATTAGCCTTCAAATGTGACTTGTACTGTCAATACTTGGCTATGTTCATAAATACATGTATGGAGAGGAGTATAGCCATTTATTTGCTACTGAACATGAGTTTTTATGGTGAAGAGGGCTGGTTAAAGTTAAGCAAATGCTGGAAGATTTTATTGCTTCAATCTACAAATGTAGCAACTAACTTATTTATTGAACAAGCAATTTGCTAGTAGTCCAAAAGAGTAACCAAATTTGCTTGATATTTGATTGACTGGTTTAATTATGGTCTAAATAGCTGACTAACTGACTGTCTGATTATCACAGTAGCTAACTGGCTAGCTGACTGACTGCAAAATTACTGTGGGTGCAAATTGATGGACAAAACAATGTGAGGCTGAAGAGGCAAGGCAACTTGTTCGTCTTGTCTATTGACCTAACAAGTGAGACTTCCGCACAAATGGAGCTCTCATAGTGTGTAACAAGTCAGAGTTAAGTTATCTGTCTTTGAAAGGAATTCATCTGTTCTTGCTCTTTGTGCTCAACAGCTGGACAAAGAAGTGCAACAGAGAACTTCCCAGATTTGAGGTTGGTTGAGTAACTGTAACACATCTAAAGTTGATAAGTGGTAGTATTATCTTGAAATAAACTAGATAGCTGTGAACATGAGATAAAATGACTTGATGAGCTTTTTTCCCCTTGCTGTCTGTTATTCATTGCTGTTCTCAAATAGCTACTCTGAGTGCAATTATCTCATCTTTATTCTCTCCCACCTCTATCCCCAACTCACTGGCTACTGGTTCCCGGCATTATTAAACAGAGTTTACTGGAGCCCTTTCAAAGTGTTAAGAGAGGCGGCAAGAGTCCGTGGGTGTGTGTGTCTCTTTGGGCTCATCTTAAAATTCCTCCCCTGTCCTGCTACCTTGCTCTGTGGCTTATTTGAATTTTTTACCCACATGGCACCAGGTCAGGTCTCTGTCACTTTAGAGATCACACACATACACCCACACACACTCACACAAACACATTCAAAAGCATGTATGCTTTGAATGGCAGCTTGGCAGGTGTCACTCTTATGTCTCTGAGCTATCAAATAAAAAAGACAGTTCAGCCTCCCAATTCTAACAGAAAAACTCTGTCTCCAGGGTATTGCACGACACACACACACACGTGCACGCACACACACACACACACACACACACACATACAGAATTAAAGTGTGTTGGACCAGTAGGTCTCACACCATTTAAATAAGGTCTCTAGAACGGTTACTATAAATTGCAGGTATTTCTACCTAAATATCAGAAAAACTATGATGAGATTCCATGGTAACCACAACTGGTATTACAAATATACATTTTTTTTTGTGATATTGCTCCTATTATCAAATAACTGACATTATAGAGGTAGACAAGAAACGAGAAGAGAGAGTCGGTAAAATGGTGAGCAAACTGGACCAGCATTAGCTTTCCATCATCCCTGTGAATGTGTTTTAAGATACAGTTCTGATGTATCTCCCCTACCTTTACATGATGGCAGAGCCCTGTCCCACACCGGCTTCCCATCATGCCCTATGACACAGGTGATGGTATTCCACCAACGGCTGTAGTAGCCATGGTGACAGTTGTAGGAGACCGAGATCCCAGTTTTGTAGTCATAATCTGTCCGACTTGCACTATAATGTTACCAGGGTCAAAACAGGCCTCTCTTTGGTTTTTCTGTGGAGAAAGGAGGGTATTGGACAAAAGCAAAGCCAAAATAAATTTAGAATATTAGTTTCTTATTACTTATTCATCTGGTAAGTTCATCCCATAGCCTCCCATGGTGTAGATAAAGCACTGTAATGATTTTTTTATTTCTCTACATGGCTGTATTGATGGCAAATTTGTGTCATTTTCATACAGTTATAGCTGACAGTTACAGAATGCTTAAATCCGCTATGCAGCACAATAAAAAAAAAAAGATTTCATTAGATAAAACAATTTTGGAGGTAATTTTAAGCCAAATTAATAACAGGCTGCTATTTGTTAATTTAAATATGGGCTATATCCATATCCTCTCTTTCTATTTATATTTTCCCATGAGAGAGGAAGGAACAAATACAGATAAAGTTGAGGAGACGGAATAAAGGCAGGACAGGAATAAAGGAGAAAACAGGAGTCAAACTAGTATCAAAACCTGTCTTGGATCTTTATGACTTGAAGGGCTATTTGTTTGTTTTTCTGGTGATCGCCAATAAGAATTAGATATTAAATGATGGAGGGAACCACAGAGGTAGAAAGTAGAGCAAGGTGGAGGGCAAGATGGGTGAAACAGAGATGGATTAAGGTTGTATTTTAATCTAGAGAGAGATGGCAGATGTAAGTAGTGAATTAATGACAAAAGTACAGAGGTGTGGAGGTAGCGTGAGGAGACAGACAATGAGAAGCGATAATCTTTTTAATAGAGATAAATGAGTGAGAGAAACAAAGATGAAAAAATGAGTTTATAAAACTTGACAGAGTGAGATTTTAGGTCCTAGTTAGTCAAACAAGTAATCATCAGTTCCACATTGACTATGGCAGTTGAATCACCACCAAATACAACGCTCAAAATCAGGATGAGTCAAGCACCTGTGGAAGCAAATAACTCATAATGACATGAACAGAGCAAGACTATGATGTACAATATGATGAAGTTATTAGAGTTGCAGCTTGTATTAATATCCATAGTCTGCACAAGAGACAATTTGCATCAACATTTTAATCATGACACTTTAAACATGAATTTAATGGACAGTGAACACCCATTCCATGAAGAAAAAGGTGAGACCAGATTTATTAAGAAAACCAGATTCTACATGTCTACATTGATTTGCCACCTGGAGAAAAAACTCTTACTAAGTTAAAATATTATTCAAAATTGTTGATACAGTCTTAAGTTATATATATACTGGAGATAATTCAAACATTGAGTTTGAAACACTCACTTAAAATGCCTTACAATTTAACATTTACTTTAAAAACTCACTTGCAGCCTGGAGGATTTCACTGATGGTCAAGGACACAAAACCAAAATCTTCTCAAACTAATTATTAATGAAAGGCAGCAACTGGGATATTGGTGCCCAGAGATACGCAAAATCCGCTCCATTTTTGTTTCTAATTATTGTTTTTTAGTTACATACAAATGTGAGTTTCTTCCCCGATCTCAACCTCCTCTCCTTTCTGAATCCGTTGTACAAAAGGAAAGGCGGAAATTAAAGCCACCTTAGTAGATCCAGTGATATAAATAATCAGCTGCTATCAACATGTCTCTTCCTGTTTTAGTGTGGATCCCTCTCCCAATGCAATGAGGAAAGAACACACCTTGCACAATTGTTAAATTAGTGTGGGCCAGGCTGTTTCATCTATGCTCTAAAAACAGCCGGTAACCTACTATATAATATAAACAAGTTAAACAAATATACAGGTACAATAATAAATTAAATAGAATTTAGAAATGTAGTAAGAATTGACGTCCCAAAATTCATCAGAAGTAATGATCAAAATTCTGGCATGAGTGTCAAAATAAGACAATCTAGTTTATTTCTTGTAGCTTTGAACTAATTGGCTCTACAGTGCAGTGTGTGCTGAGGGTGCCAGTTGATTACTATTGCTGCCACTTTACTACTTCCAGTACACTAACCATAAATAATAATACTATAATATCACAGCTATCAGTAAATTACTATTGCCACTACAATAGTGCTAACCACGCTAAGTACTACTATCACATAATGTTAGTACAACCATTTCTATACTTTACTTTTTTTACCATAACTAATAAATAGTCTATAGATTAACATTTGATAAATTATCTAAGAGGAATTCCAGCACCTTAAAATGCAACCTTGCTAGAGTTTAATTACCCTGTACTCGATGGCGAAATCCAGACATGCTCAGCGAAGCGCCGGGATCTGAACCAGGAAGAGACTGGCTACCACTGCTCTCATCCGCTCTGGGGCCTGGCCAGTTCGGAGACTTGATAGCAACGGACCATTAGAGTCTTCTACCCTCGTAGATGTGCAGGAAGTCGCACCCTGGCTCCATGTTAAAACTGAGTCAAAAAACAAAACAGAGAAAGAAGAATCAAGGAAGAGTGATTGCATTGTTCGTGTGTGTGTGTGTGTTCAGACTTCCAAACAATTGAACCAGTGATGTGATAAATTCAAATACCTGCTCTAAAATGACTTTAGTTTGTGCTATCTCTTTTAACTACCTTCTAATCTTACCATTTAGACATGTTTCAAGAAGGCTTGGCTTTGTTGTCTCATCATGGATATGACATCATTGATATTGGTTGTAAACATGTGCATGTGTTCACAAATGATACGCCCTGGATTTTTAACCTGAGTGGCAAACCTACAGTAGCTATGTCGGCCGTTTCTTTATGCAAGTTTTGCTGGTTTCTACTATGACAACTTCTCCTCAATTTCTGCTATGTTGCTTGCAGCATGTAGACATCTGTCCCCTGCGAGTAGTTATTAAGTATATACACATGGCTACCTCTCACGCAAACACTGAGTGTTTGCTCTGACAGTGGTTGTGCTAGTCCTGTCTCCCACTTGTCACACAGAGACAAATTTGTACATGTATGTATACACACACACACACACACACATATACACCCAACTCTATGTTTGCTTTCAGAGTGTGCATTATGTGTGTATTAGCTCTGTCTCCCACCTGTCTGGTTAAACCATCCTGCTTGGTGTTAGGCTGGATGTCATAAGTGTGTGTGTGTGTGTGTGTGTGTGTGTGTGTGTGTGTGTGTGTGTGTGTGTGTGTGGTGTTTGTGTCCTGTCAGAGTGATGACAGATAAAGAGGAAGGAGAAAAGAGAGAGAGCTGTATTGTGTATATTTAAGTAAGGCATTGGATTAATCAGTATGTGCTGTATCCCAGCTGCTTTTGGATAGTACTTTAGATACCTACAGTGCAACATTTTAGAGGAGTGTCCCGTATTGTTTATATCCTGTTCTATCATCATATCGTGCTTCCTGCCATGCTATATATAAATTACATAGGTTCTGCAGGGAGAGGGTAATTGAAAGTGTTGGTGGAAATTGCTTTGAAAAAAATGTGAAAGCAAAATGCCAAGAAAAGGAGAAAAGGACCCAAAAGATGATGAGTATATTGCTGGTACTTCTTAGCATTTAAATAAAAGGATTTCCAACATTATGAGTTACAGAAATGGGTCAATATGTTTTGGAGTTCTGTACACTCAATTTATTTTAAGTAGAAATGTAAAATGCAAAACTTAACAGAAATGAAATGTTATGTATGAAATCCAGATTTACTCGTGTCCCTTACTTCTCCAACACTTACTCTTACTTTGTTAAGACATGAAAAGACAACGTCATGGATGTCTGAATTTGGGTGAGAGGTCATCTATTGACAACAATTTCTAAACTTATGAATAATTTTGTATGTAACTACAATCAAAGTTAAAATTAGTAAAAGAATGCCTAAGTTTAAGCCCTGTACGAGCATCTGGTGCAGAATGGCCGAACTGCACATAAGCCCTTTTGTAACTGGATAAAGTATCAAAATGATCCATATTACCTTTGCATTAGTGACATTCTGGGGTCTGAATGTTGTAAAGCTAGCTAAATGCTGCAAGTGGAAGGACTGCTAGAGATCCATTGAACAGAAATAGGACAGCACCATAACCCTCCATGCCTGAAGAAGAGTAACAACAAAAGAGTCTCGTCAAGGGTTGCTACTGCAAAATTGAGAGTGATCATGCAAACTCGAGTAGGTATATTTTAGTTTTTAGTTATGATTGATACATTTTGAGTGTCATAAACAGGCAATTCTCTCATTGTGAGAATATTGCTAATATACTTTTTTTCATAACCAAGTCAGTAGAGCGTACATTTACAAATATGTAGAATAATGACAGTTTATTTCACAAAGAAAACTAATACTTTTCAGGCTGATACTTTTCATACGCTATCAAACAAGGGCTGCTGATGTGGGTACTCAAATGATGAGCAAAATTATTCTGATCACTGAGAGGAGCAAGACCATATGATCTGATTCAAAGGCTGATCAAAGTTTCATTAGTTACCGGTCAATAGAAGTCTGTCTCAGCTGAGTTTATAAAACACACCATACTGGGTTAAATTAGATAACAATGACAAAGAAACAGCCAGCATCCACCAAACAACCAGGATCAATACAATTAAAAAGTAAAATAAAACTGTCTCACTGTTACAATAGAAGGAATTATCTTCCAGCTGAAAAACACACGGAAGCAAATTGGGTCATTTTTTCTTCCTTGGGCAACTAAAGAAACTCTGCTTTGCTTTATCTCTTTACTGCGCGTGAACTCCAATCTTCACTTTTGGCTGGCAGCCCTAACCACTGCACCTGTGTTATCTCCACTGGGGCACAATCAAGACTTACCAAAAACAAAAGCTGAAATGGTCAGAAACCTTCATTAGCTACGATTTTTACTTATCTGCCAACATGCTATAGTGTCTAGTATGTTTGTGGAAAGAGACCAAAATATTTAACAAAACCGAAGAAAAGGAAGCTGACTGAAAATTTCAGGTACTTAAAGGTCCTGACACGGTGAAAATAAAATTTTAATCTCTCAAAAAGGATCATCTCGTACCAAACAATCACACAAGCCACTGCAGCCGCTTATGCATAGAAGTGGAATTTACTGTAGTCTTAAAAAGACAAATGGTATTCAAATATTTTCCCTCAATAAAAATGGGGTTTATTAGTTAGCCAAGTAATGATCCCAACTCTATTGTTAATTAACATTAGACTATAGGCCCGGGTCCCCTTGACTTTTATAGCACAGACCTTTTGACTCTGTGGGGTTAGCAGTGAGTCAAGCAGCTCCACACCGAAATAACTAAAACTGGCAAAACCAAGTCCAGGAGGGTGATGGCATTTAAATTCAAGTCAGAAGAGAAAATATATTTTAGAAAATGCTTTGGGGACCCTCCATCCCTAAATCTTAAGTTTGTACCTTAAATGTTTTCTAAATTGATAAATCAATTAAAAATTAATAACATCACTGAGACCATTGTCTCCAATTTTTGAAGGGTGTTTGTTGCAGCCTCACTGCTTCAAAATTAGGGGAAAATACACCTTTGCTGTTGCTCTTTATCCTTTTTGTTGCTTATGTTATGGAGCGCATTACAATCCGTGGTGGAATTAGCAATAATCTTTTCCACAATAGAAAATCAAATATCGTTCAGACTGTAATGACTGTCCCATTAAAATGTTATGCATGCATCAGTAATTTTAAATTTTCTCAGAGTATATTCACACCCTCAATCAGCATAATCAATATCGGATATGATATTTCTTTGTCAAGGCAGCATACAGTACTTCAATTATGGTACCATTATGGCAGAATATATTGTATTTTCTAGCTTGAGGCAAAATGTTTAATTAACACTGTATTATCATAACTGGCCAGTTTACTTGACTTCTGTTTAGACGCCTCTCAGTGCGCCCTGTTGCAGCAGTCCTCCATGAAAATAAAGAAGGCCTCCTTTGAGGAAAAGCCCTCAATCACAGGAAACTCCTGAACAAGAAGCTCCACGACAGCACTAGACTATAGAGTATAATGTTGGTTTAATCTTAGAGCTGAACACCCAGGATCTACCACCTAAGGTTAAAGTGCAGAAAGGGAAGAGCAGGCTAAGCTAAGAGAGAAAATGGAGGGAGATTTAAGCCTTACATTTATCTACAGTCATGTGAAACGTGAGTCACTGGGCAAGAGTTTATAGTACCAGGAATAGAGCACAATGTGCTCTACCGGGCAGGTTACAAGGCAAATTACTGGTCCTGTGGACTGTTGGGAGGACTCTTTATAGAGCTGGCTGATAAAGAGAAGGAGTGGCAACAGAAAGGAGGCTGTGGTATCTAACAGAAATGTCTAGTCCATTGCTGCAAGCTGCGTGTCACTACTTGGGTTGAAGGAACCACCAGCTTGGTTGACACTGTTTCATATCCTGCCTCAGCTATGTGTGATGTCAGCTTAATTCCTCTACCCCTGGTCCCGAATAATTAAAAATCAAGGAGCCAGGAGACTTTTATAGTATGATTTTCCTTCTCCATCTATTCTGGAGTAACTTGATATGAAACAGTCATGTGCAATACAAAGAGGCCGCTACCAACTGGAAAGTACATAAGGGCGGTGGTCTGTGAATGTACTCACAGGCTTGGCTTTTTGGGCAAGACATTGTAGGTGTAGGATCTGCAGGTTGACTGGTAAGGGCACTTGCAAATGGCCTTTCCTGCGCTACAGATTCCATCTTTCCTGTGCACTGGCCTGCGTATTCCTGTATTTGGCTCAGGTGTCAAGAGCAGGCTTCAGGGGCTGGTGTCACTTTCTACCTTAGGAGGAAGCCGGGCGTGCTGGGGAAAGAGCAGAGGATGGAAAACAAAGGAAGGAAAGCACACCTGAAAGTGGAAGACTAAAAACGAACCGCATAGAACTGGGCGGGAATGAGGTGTGTGGGCGGGGATGTGGGAGCTCACCTGTAGCTGCAGGTGGGTCTGGCAGGAAGTGAAGTAATCGAGGAAGAACAAATAAGCTCTAGTTTGTCAACAGTTTTAATAGGGACCCTATCAGTACATGTACCCATCTCTGTAAAGCTACAAAATTGATGTCATTTTTCTTGTACCCTGCTCACCATCCAGGGTTTTGCACACCATGTTGAATTAAAATGCTCATCCTAAACACAGCCTCCTCAGCACCTGTTCCAAACCAGTGATGCCCAGCAGTAGCATGTATGGCATTAGAGGTTACTTCCACCAGGGGCTTGAGTTCTTGTTCCCAGAGCTACGTGATGTTTATGACATTTCAAACTTCAGGCTTACTATAAAAACTCTGGGCTCACCCACTTCAAGAGGTTTTGTGGATAAAATGTCAAGCAAACAGCAAATGTTGGCATTTGATTAATCTCAGCGATCCACTGAGCAATGTACACCTACCCATACATGTTGAGGGTCAGGCTGCTGTAGAATCTATTATCCATCCCACATGTGGATGGTGTCCTGGCCCAGCTGGTAGTCTGGTCGCACTGAACGTTATACTGTCACCAGGCTCCTGCATTGTCCCTATATCGGGGAACCATCTACAGGGATGCTGGCCATTGCAGGTCGTTGCTGTAGTGGCTGAAGAGTGAGACAGACAAAGAGAGAGGACAATGACAACGTTGGTAGAGAGAGAGAGAGAGAGAGTTTAGACAGGTGCACCCAAACACAACAGTATTTTACTGTCCTCTCGGCAGCTGAGGACAAAACAGCAAAAGTCATACCTGTATGGTATATAGAAACGATTTCCACTGCGTGGTGGCTTAGCTCTAATGCAGTCACTGTCATCATACTGACAATGACAAAATTATTACATTGTCATAGCAGGCTATGTATGTGGCTGTATGTACATATCTATATCGCCTTACTTTTTCTATATGTCATATGTCATGTTTCAGCGTGTGTCTAGAAGGTAAAAATATTTAAGTTATTCCTATCTGGTCATTTAAGTCAATTCAGTTGGCAAGAAGATATTGCTTTTTAAGGGTTTCTAGCCAAAAAGGTCGGGAACAACTAATCTGTAATCTGCCCAAGAAATGGAGAAGGCAGTACTACACTTGAATCTCATTATACAGCAGACTCACAATTAACTGCGAGGCTTCAGATCTGAGTGAAAATTACAGATCAAATCTTGGGCTAGAGCCCCTGGCCAAAATAATAGTAGGATGTCAGGCTGAAAGAAAGCCCATGAATTACACTCACTGAATATATAAGTTATCATTTTCACAGATATTCCAACAACAGCTGGTGTGTGCAGGGCTAAATACAGTATTATAAACATTATATGTTTATTATATTGTTCAGAACAAAATTGTATTACTGTATTTATTCCATAAGGTCAGTAGGACAGATAGAAGGATAGAGAGGAAAGACAAAGGAGAAATTAAAGATATTTGTAGAAACACCAGCACTAAAAAAACCACTTACAACAATAAATCCACAAACCTTTGCTTTTAAAAATAAATGAGTGTGTTGGTTGCTTTAGTAAATCAGCACTGGAGGTAATATATGGTCATTACCATAGTAATGGAATAACAAAACTGTTTTGATTAGTATGTTAGCAGTGTACATATTTATTGGTTTTAAAATATGGGGAGAATTGGAAAATAACCATGGAGAGAGACAGACTGTGTTGGATGTAAATATTTATGACTAGAAATATGCATCTTAAAAAAGTTCTGACAGTTATGTAAAGTTGGAATGTGTGTTTGTGTATGCAGATGTATGAACCATAGAGTAAGTGAAGGTATACCCTTGTGCTTGACTCTGTGTTGGTAACAATGGCTACGAGTGTGTGCTGATGTGAATAAGCAGCTGTAAAGGTGAGATGTTCTGACTGACTGTTCTCCCGCTTCCTTACTTTTCTTACTCAGTGTGCCTCTGATTGATTTTTGGCTACAGCAGGAATCACAGTGACTTCGGTCAATGATTTCAGAAAGGACGGTGCAATCACATTTTGGGTCCAGTGGCTCCAAACAGCACATTCCTCACACCCAAAGGGCAAGAAGTATTGTGCAGGTCGTTCTTTCTTTAAAAAACTGGGAGAAACACAGCAGTAGCTTGTGGTCACTGACACATTTTGAGAGTATGACTAACCTTAATACAAAAATGGACTTTTTAAAGACAAACCCCTTAAAATTAATGAGTCAATTTCTAATATTGATTGAAAGCATATGTTATTATCATTACTATATTTCCTCAAATAGTGACCAGGGCTTTTATCTACTTCAAGTAACTGCAGAGGTTGATACAGGCAGATGGAAGCAGGTTGGCATTGAGGAACACAATATGCAACAACAGGCAGATGGGATTAAGTATCACGACAAAAGAAAGTGGACTGTTGTTCATTGCCACCTTTTGTAAATAAACTCACAATATTTTAGATGAGTAACTAGGAACAAATAAGAAAAGTTGAAAAACAGGAAACATATCATGGAATTTATTAATCTTTTAGTGAAATACATTATGTTTAATCATATGTACATTGTATGACAGGTACAGGAGTTTATCCAATTTAGTTTTTCCTCTGGTCTGTTTTTTGAGGGCCAGCTTTATTTGCTTGTGTCAACCATGCCATTATCAGGCCAAGGATCAGAAACTTAGCTTTAGCTGATTACTACTTTTTATTTGAGGAACAGTATTATTGTAGTTATTGCAGTTGTTGCTGTAAATATACTTACAAAAACTACTGTACGCCTTAAAAAGAAATATCTCACCACCGTTGTTAAATGACCAACCAGAGAAGAGGTAGCGAGAACCTTCCATAGTTTTGGCACCACACCCTTGGGTTCAAACTGTGGACAAGGAACCAAAACTGTCGTGGTGTCCTCTGTGGCCTTTCAGTACTTAGTGTGAGCCTGGGTCCCAGGGTGAGATATTAAAGTTCCCATTTGATTCTTGGGCCAAAGGTTTTGTAGAAATCCTACAAATGGCACAATTCCAGATTAATTCTCCTCTAGCTGGGTTATAAATGAGGCTTATATAACTACAAACTATGCATGGAGTGCTGAGTTTGTTAATTAGCCAATTTTAATTGCTAATTCAGTAATTGTATTTCTACAAATGGATCTAGGTAGATTAGCATCAAATCGGTGATTCGGTAGGGAAATCATGGTTGTTGTTTTTTTTTCATTCCAGGTTTCCACCACTATACACTCAATTTCAGTTCGCTGATTTGGAGGGGCACAGCCCACTGGAGAACTGTATAGAAAACTCTGCTTTGGTTGATGAAATAATCCAATCAAACTGCAGCGTGAGTATGTTGAAAGTCGAGTGATATCTTCTTAGGTAGGCTGGGCCTGGACCATTTTTCAACAGGATGCTTCCATCTGATGGCCCAGATGGACCATCCCAAACCTCAGGATATCATGGCCAATCTCAGCATCAAAGATAATGAAGTGGAGGCTGAAAAATATTAAAAAAAAAAAAAAATAATAATACATAAGATCAGATCCAACAAACATTAATGACTACTTTTTTATTTAGCAGCTTTACCAAAAATCATGTCAACCAGTACATTAAAATGATACAGAGCTGAGATTTTAGACACATCATACACACACAAAAAGATACACATAAATGTCAGAGAGTCAATGTGTTGAGAAACAATGGTGGCATAATGACTAATGTGGTATTCTCCAACACAGCAGTGCTTCTGACGGTAACATTTATCTCTAATTAGGAACATACGCCTCTAACAGTCTTGGTGGAGTGTTTGCCCTATAGTGTTCATGTAGAGGAGTGTTGTTAACCTAAGTGAATCATCCTATAAAATCCTATCAACAAGTATTACCACTCTTATTAATGTTTGCAGCTTGCAGCCAACCCTATCTAGGCCCAACAAAGCAGTTATGCTTGTTCTCAAACATTCTTGACTATTTCTAATGTTAAACAAAACATACTCAACCATAACTGCAGGCCATCATCAGTGGGTTCCATATCTGAGTGCTTCGTTATTACCTGATAGTCTTGCCTGTATCAGCCTCATAGTCCAGGTACAGTGGAGGTTATTGTCATATGAGCAGGATATCCTGACAGAATCCGGCCCAGACACTGCTCCAGTTATGTGACCTAACATTCCGCTACAAGGACATAAGACAAAAGGATGATCAAACATCACATGAAAATATATGTATTTTATCTACATGTTTTGCATTGTCTAATTTATGGACATCTTAAATCTCTGTTGACATAGTCCTCATTTAGGTGGAAAGACAAACACTGAAGAAACGCTTGGGGCATTTTAAGGGGCCTGGGATGTGCTTGTTATACTGAAGGATTACCACAGGGTTACTTATAAATTATAAAGTCTGCAGCAGATATTATTTGCACCCAGCCCTTTTCAGCTAGACTCCACTTTTCTCAATCACAAAAGACATTTTTACCTGTACTGAAGAAATGATCACACTAACTGATAAATAAATGGTACAAAGTTACAATTATTACTGCAATGTCACGGTGAATCTGAAATTTGACAACCCTGCTTAGCACACTGATTTGTATAATATACGTTAACAAATGCTATAATTCTGTGGATTAGTAGCTCTAGCGCTTCTGTTTTGGGGTTATTTTTAATGTTCATCACTTTATTGTGTCACCAATAAACTCTCAATTAGAGGATCGAAAGACTTGATTCTGAGGAACCAAATACTCTGACCCTCGACCTAGAGCTAATTTTGGAATTAGATTCATGCAAATATTAGTTTTGGTTAGGAAAATTATTACCATCTGTCTATCACCCAGTTGGCTATAGAATGTTGGTGAAGGAGATAATACAACTTTCTTTTATATATATATATATATAGGCCTATCAGGTATATTCTGATTGGGTCTGTCTGTGCCTTTAAGTCCCCACTGCACCTGCTTTGAAAATAATTATGCACATCGATTTCGGTAGGTGTTCCAAATTTGATCAGATCTAACATTTGGATCAATGAAGACCTCTATTCTCGTTCACAACCAGACTAATTGTATCATATTTCTGGTCTTCATCGCCCTATTAACATTTCCAATTCATCCTGTAAGAGACGGCTCCTGTAATTTTGCCGGAATTACTCTGAGGTGTGAAGGTTGCATTAAATGAGAATCAGTAAAGGCCTGAACTACAAATCAACTCTTGAATTATCCAAGCTCCTGCTATATAGCTCATGTTGCAGTAACTTTGATATTGCTTCCCTTAAGGGTCCCCTTGTTCGCAAAAGCTTGAGGGAAAAAATGCTGTTTAATGCAAGAGAGAGAACTTAGCTTTTATGTTATTTTATATTGTTTTCAGAGGTGAGGAACGGGGGTGGCGGAGACAAGGAAAAGGCTGGAGCAGATTTGAACTCATCATGGTAGTGGTTATGGTGCTACATGGTAGCCCACTGAGCCAGCAGACTGCCATGATTAGAAAAACAGTTTGGTACAGAGGCAGCTTTATATCTTTGTGTGCATTAGGTGTTGAAAAAGTTAAGAGGTACCATTACCACAGCCTCGCAATCTATAAAATATGACAACCTACTGCTGCTTGCATTACCTCAGCAGAACGCATACATACACGTAAACATGCTTGGGCAGTGATAACCACACAGGACACACATAAGGCCAGAAAAATACTTGAAGACACTCCTATGCAGCAAGAATAATAATTTTCAGCAGCGCTCAATCCCTGGGTGATAGAGCAACATCGGAGGAAAGGCAACTACTGTGCCAAAGTTGCTGTAGCAGGTAGAAAGAAGAAGGGAAGAGTCACAAATACAAAAAGAGAAAACAAGAGAGTTATTTAGTAAGCCTGGGGCTAATGATAACTACACTCTCAAGACAGAAAAAGTGACAGGCAATATATATCGAAAAAGAAGAGTGACAGGTGTACTGTAAGGAATAGGCGGGAAGAGAGAATGAAGAAAGAGGCGCCCATAGAGGTAGACCACCCTCCAAGGTTTGACTCCAGCATGGGAGAAAGAGAGAAAGATGGTATAGAAACAGCCTGAGGCAAAGCCATCTCCCAACTCCATGCTAGCACGCAGACATGGGACCAAGCTGACAGATGGAGGAGGAGAGAGACTAGAGAGGCACAGGCAGACAAACGCCTAACAGATGGCAGACAAAGGAGGAAGATGCTAAAGCAAAGCAGAGTGTAGTTAGCCCAGAGTCTACAGCAAGTACTCTCCCCAGTTGGTTTACCTGAAAGAAGGCAGCGACAGACAGCTACAAATTAATGATCACGCGGAGGCATAATAGAGCACTCTACACGCACACACACACGCACACACACACACACACACACAGATCTGCTGGCACATCCACAAAAATGCGACTCCACATTACCTCACACCACACACCTATGCACAGACACTTTTTAGTTGCCATTAGCAACTACATCAGCCATGTCCCACCCTCAGAGCCCGTGTACAAGTGTTAGAAAGACACAAGATTTGTCATTTGCCAGGAGAGAATTCCACCAATATGTGCCAGTGCCCAAAAGCTTCAAAAAGTAGAAATACTTACAGAAAAGTGCTTTAATTTGAAAATATGTAAAGCCACGTAAAATATTTATGCACAAGCAGGAATTATGGACAATAAAAAATATGGACTGTTTGAGACTTAACGCCATGGTTGCTGAATGACATTAGGGAATCAGAATGGCCAGCTTTACATGCTAAAGATAAAATACAAAATGATTTTCACAGGTCCATAAGCAAAAATCACCATGTCAAAGTAATTTGGAATCTCATTTGGCATACCCTCCAACTTCCATCTAAGAGCTATGCCAATCTAAAACTATATCTGTCCCTGGCTGCTTATCTGCACTCAAAACCTGGAACACTAAATATATTCAGATATGCCAAATGAGAAACCCTTGGTTTTTATTGGCTTTCACTGTTTGGAAAAATAAACCTGATATTGTGGAGTGCACAGCAGCACATGATGGCCAATTATTATGTCAGGTTTTCTTTTCTCATAGGCTTCCTTCAAACGAAGGTACAATTTTCATTATGCTTTCAACTAAAATTTATAAGGACTTTTTATACAACCCAACAGTTGTTTTTATGTCCCTTTTTCAAAGTGTTTACACGATAATAATAAGAATTAAAGTATTTTGGGTTTTTTTTTGCCAGTGGTATGAACTATTGAATTATTTTAGAGAGTTGTAATCAATTGTTACTTTGACATCATTTTCTGTAGTTTCTTGTTGAAGACAGAGTCACACAAATGGTCTGAAGTCCGACTCTATTCCCAGAATCATTGTTACTATGTAATTGTCATCACAGTTGATGTGGGTGTACAGTGAATGCGCCTTTAAATGAGAAAAGTTTAATTTTCTCCAGGTGGATTATTTGCTACTACTGACTATATCAAATAAAAGGCAAGAACTTGATATAGTTAATTAATTAAGAACTTTGAAAATAAGACAGGATGCAGTCATCAGTTTTAATTGCAACAGTAAAGTGCATTTTCACCCAGTCTGTTGTCCAGTATCTAAAAGACTCTGGCTGTATAGCTCCTGAATGGCGGATACTCTCAGGTTTTATTTCATCTTAAATTTATTCATGAGCAACAGTTCCAGATGAGTCATTATTGTTTTTACATCACATCACTTTCTGCATCTGAAAAATCTCTCCTGATAGAATATTCCTATTTATTTTGGTATGCTGAGAATAGAATAGAAAGTCATACGTCAAAGCCCTTGCATAAAATACTGTGTGCACTCTTCAGGGTACAAGAAAGTAGTCTGGCTTTGTTATAAATTTATCAAAGTTCAATCTAGCTATCACCTATTTTTGCATCTTAACCATGCCATCCTTAAACACATAGAAGCCTGGTGCACTAAAAATCTCATACCCGTGATATCCTGCTGTCCAAGTGCAGATAGTCTTGTGTGCACAGGCTGACGGATCAGTAAGGGCTGTTATGCTATTGTGAGGCATGATGGCACCACTACAAATATTTCCTGCAGAGGTTGAATCAGTCCTGTCTTTCAAAGTATTCACCTGTATTGACTCAACTCACCTGCTCATCTACTCTTTTTTTCTCTTTGAGTCATCATGCCTTGCTGGAGCTCAGGAACAGACAGGAGTATCTTTGATCAAGCGCTTTCCTGCTATATTTGAAAAGCAAATATCTCACCATAGGTTAACAATTCAGACCTTGTAGTTCTGAATTATTCATTTACATGGAACTTACACATATGCTGGATATACTAACCTGATACAGGAAGAAGTGGTTTGGTCCCAGACACGTCTGTCCCTGCCAAGACATGGGTGAGTGTACTGCTGCCAGCGGGAGACTGTATCCAGGGTTGCAGGAGCACAGGACAAAGTGTTGCATAATGACCATCGGGCCCTGGATCTTATAGCCGTAGTTCAGAATTCTGGTTCCCCAGAGCGCATTTCAAGTCAAAACCTAGTGAGACACATAGAAGTAAAATACACATATGGATTAGGTTTCTCTGTCCATACAGTGAGACAACTTACAAAATGATGGTCGAAAAGTCACTGTTAATGCTGAAATACTAGTGACAGCTGCAGAAAATAACTGGACATTTCATATGATTCTACTCATAGTCTTGTTATGCTTGCTATGATATTTTAAAATGTATAGGCTTCTCCTTTCTGAAAGATATAATGATGTGTAGGAACAGCACTGGTGGTTATATTTATGGATTGAAATGTGGTTCCTAGATGAAACTGTGGGGAAAAAACATCAAATGATAATTTCCATAACCTACACAAACACAAACATACTGTACACTTGAACGAGCACACCAAGGGATGCCTGTGGAGGATAACAAAGAACAGGAAAGTTTCCTGCTTCTAAGACAGATGGATAAACAAAGACAACAATGTCACTGACATATATTCTTCCCTCGTGGTCAGCCTCTATATGAACAGGAGCTGGCCACTCACTATAAACAGCTCTTTTCAGTAAAGTTCAAGAAAATGAACATGTACATGTGCAGACAAACCATACACTGAATGTAAGGTGATATCCACCGACTATAAGCAAAAATAATGTTAAAGAAAGAAAATTTATCCTTAGGCTCTTCGCATAGTAGTGAAGGAATATGATTTTAGCAATTGAAATATTTCAAAATTCTTTCATGATGTCCGAGCTCAACAGTGAAGACTGTACTCTAGTCTTTTCAGCAGAGAGTGCTAAATTATTTGATTAGATAACAGCAATCTCCACCAGTCCTCTTTACTGTTGAGTGATGTAATTATATGGAAACAACACCTGTTATCTGTTACTTCTGGACAGAATCAGGACAAAATCAGAATGCACTCCATTATTCATGTTACCTCCTGAATATCTTTATGCAGCCAGCAACTTTTAAGGAGCTGTCCTACAGTTTTGTAGAGTATGTGTACAGCTATCGATCCCTTCCTACATCCACTTCAGTAAAACAGATGCATCTCTACTTCTGTCAGCCTTTCTTGTTAAATAATTTGAGTGATGTCAGTCTCATTTTATTAAAATAGCTCTGACTCTGTGCACTTTTGTAAAGCTGCTGTTTTATCAGTCCCTGACCCTACTTTAAGAAACCATCACTGCCCTCTGATCAGATGCTTCCCTTTCCTGTTTAAACCTTCTGTCACTCTCTTTATCTATCCATCATTACCCATTGTTGCAGAATCTCAGAGGGTGTCACCTTCTCCAGTTTAATGACTTGCAGATTAACGGGTTGTCTAATGGTTTGTTTGACATGGTTAATCCATCTAGCATCCATATACTATCACTCACCTGTGTCCTCCAGCCGCCTTTCCACCTTAGCTGTGTCACTACCTTCTTTTAATGACTGCAGATAAATGCTCCTCCATTAGCCTCTTTGACTTACACAGCAGCTGGGTCGTGGCTTCTTAACAGACTCTTTAAAGTCATTAAGATGTGTGTATGTGTGCGTGTGTGAGGAGTGTGACTAAGACAAAGAGGCTGTATGTATGTGTGTTTCAAGCATTCATAATCTCATTTCCATTCTTTGTATGCTTGGTAAACTACTGTTGCACTTTACACTCCACCTTCAACAGGAATTGCATAAATTGTGTCTGAGAGAGAAACAGACCCCAAAAGAGAAACACTACTTTTAGCCAAACTTGAACAAAGCCTCTACAGCATCACAAACCGTAGTTGCAAAAGAAAGTAACTAAGTAACTCGTACTTGTGTATGTGAGGCGAAAGCCCTGATTGGTTCCAGAGGCATTGCTGTTGAACTCCAGCCACAGGTGATTGGACGTACTATTGATGACATGACCCATCATGCCATCTTGTGTAAAGTTGCCAAGGAGACGGGATGAAGTGTTCTCTCCATCATATACCTGTCAATCACACACACACACACACACACAGGAGCAGGACCGCAGTACATGAATAAAAACATGAGGTAAAAGGGTTTGGGTGGTTTTGTAGAGGTTTATGTGAGCACACATCTTCCAATTTAAGTAATGAGAATATCACAGAACGTGGGGGTACAGTGCACTGTTAACCTGGTCTGGAAAAGGGATCACATAACGTGGTCAGTTTTTGATTCAAAACTTGCAGAGGCACTGCTGTATTGCCTGTGCTGTGAGTCACCAAATTACCAAACAATGCAAGTGATGGAAAAAACCTCACTGAGCCACAGGAAAAAGCACTTTGCTTAGCTTTGCATCAGCGTGGATCTTGTGAGACACCACAAAGACAGAGCCTCAAATATCACATGAAAGTTGCTGAGGTCACAAGTGAGTTGTTAAGGGGCTCCATAACCGTCAGCAGAAATGATGAATCCTCTGTTTTTTTATGTTAAACCATCAAGATTTTTATGCAACAATTCCAGAGAGTAAAGAAACAAAATGTTGAAGGGTTTCATCGTGGTTAAATAAATTGGTTTCCGTACTTGAAATGCTGTTTGCCACATTAAATGTGGTGGAGAAAGAATGTTGTACAAAATTAGTTAGAATTTTGCAGTTTAATCCCTGTCTAGCACCTGTGGGAAGCAGCAGATTCGAGTATCACTTTAATTTGTGCTTTGGCAGAGGGGATATTGCAGCCCTCGATGAAAAATAAAAAGTAGCTTATTCACAGTTGAGGATGTCTCAAGCTACGATGTGTTCCAAATTTTTGTTTATATTTTGTTTATAGTTTTGCTGGTAAAATGAATTAAACTGAGGAAATCATTGATAATATTACTATAGTGAGTTTCCCAGACAGCATCAGTAAAAGCTAGAGGGCTCAGTATGCATGTTCTCTACTGTTAACTAAACACTTTTCAAAACAAGCAAGTCAATGTCTGCTCGTGTGACGTGGTTTGAGATGCTGTCATGCATATTACAGGAGGTGAAAATAGCAGGATTATGACAAGAGGAAAGTGAAGGCAGGATTACATCTAGATCAACATTAGATTTTCACAGTGTAAAAACAATAAGAGAACTAGTTTAGTATTGCAGGACTTGGCTTGTATTTCCTTTGTTCATCAGGTTTTTCTCCTTTCCATTTGTAAAAATTCTGAAATTGCTGAAGATGAATTTCAGCATTTTGGCCCTCTGGACTCAATCTTACTTTTTGATCTCCTAACAATTTTGCTTCTCATCATTTGCGTTATGATCATCAACCTGTTACTGGCAGCACAAACAAGAGTCAAAACAGCTGGAAGCCATTTATTTCAAATGAGCACTGTGAGACGAGGAGATATGGAGGGTGGAGTAATGGCTGCCAGAAAGATCTCTGCAACTTGGCAACGCAAATGAAAGTGGAGCAGAGTTTAATATCATGCAAATGACAAAGTGTAACAGCTTCCAGTTGAAGGGTTGACATGCACAAATCACTACTGCAACACAATCAGTAATTAAATGTATGCTTGCTATGTTCTTAAGACTTTAGTTTCTTCAAATATGACTTAATACACAGTTTTGTTGCTGACATAGTTAACACATATGTTCATTGTCTTGTGGAACCAAACTAAGCCAGCACAGATACATACAACAAAGGGAACTGCACTAGCGACAAAGGGAAGCTGTATATTTAGCCGTATTTTGGCATGTATTCTGTGTTTTATTTGATAGGGCCAGATACGGTATGCACTAACAAACTGAAAACAGCTATCCGATGCAAGTATCATAGAGTTGATAGCAGATGCTAATTTACAACGCCCATCCCCTTTTGTGCACAAAAGACATTAAGAAAATGAGATTAAAACAGGGTAAAACGAGTACAGCAGGATTTAGTACTAACACAGCTACAGAAAATTAGACATGAGTACAGTTTTGTTGCTGAATCAATCAGGATTTGGTAGCTGTCTCAAAGGTGGTGTAGTTTAAAATAAGTTTCAAGTGATCAGGTAGTGAGTTCCAGGACTTTGCTCCTTTCGCAGAAAAAGCCTTCTGAGCAAAAGATGTTTTGCACAACGAAACTTTACAGTTGCCACTTAAGAGAGCTGCAGCAGATCCAACAGCTTTGTCTCTTGATTTATTTGCAGAAAGGCTGAAAAGCCATTTCATTTAAACATTTAAACACAAGCTTTACATAATGAAAATCAATAAAGTTTGTAAAACTTAAAGAATATTGTTGGAATCATCCTGGGAGAGGGAGAGCAGAGAAGGGAATTATGCAGCAGAGGAGGTTATAGATATTTATATGGATAATGTTAAAAACTTTATTTTATATTTAGAGTCCACCTTCTGCCTTCTAGTGATGAATGCAGCTTTAATGTGACCAGTAGAGAAGTAGTACATTGGGAAATGCAGTCTACCTTTGACTGCAGTTTGAGGGGGAGAATTAGGACTCTGAAGTATCTCATAATACTATCTCACAGCTGGGATATAAATGTGAACTGCTCATGCCTATATTTGGCAGCCGGGGACACTTTCACAGATTGGTGGTGACAGGTCTGCAGGTGGCAGGAACGGCAAAGAAAAAGGGCTAAGACGATGTATTGTTCTTTCTCTAGAAGTATTGTCAGTCAGAGGAGACACCTCTATGTGAAACCAAAGTAGAAGCTACAGTGTGTTGAGCATGCGGTTGTGATGGGAAGCATAAATATGAAGAGGATAGAGGGATGTTGGAAAGGACAATGTGAAAAATGAGCAAAAGTTTTTAAAAAGAAGAGCATATCACAGTATCTATAACATTACTTAGCTACACTTTATTTTCCTCCCCTGTCCCTCCCTCCCCACATCCTTCCTGTCAGTGTCCCCCAGTTTTGCATATTCCTGTCTGTCTCTCTTGCTTTCTCTCTGACTTTCTCTCCTCCTCTCTCTGTTTCAGTAAAACTCAGTATGGCTAATGAAAAGCCCTGCGGCTCATAAATCAACATGTCACCATCTGCCACCCCTCCTCTCCCTGTTTCTCTCTTTCTCCCTCTCTTACCACCTCTATTTTCATAACAATTCCTGCACACCCCCATTTCTCTCTCACCCTCTCTTTCATTCTTCTTCAGGGCTGGTGTGCATCTGAGTTAATTTGGTCAAACACTGTATTAGAGGAGATTTTTAGGTGAATTGAGCTCAGTTGGCCCCTTCTTAAACAGTGCCAGGGCAAAAACTTAGCCTATAGCAAAAGCAGTTGTAATGAGCTGGTTCATATGTTACAGGAGATTTTAGCCTAAAGCTTACTGGAACTGTGAAACAAATGGCTTGCGTTCAGAGTGTTCAGCTGCAGTAACAGGCATTAGCTCCATTACTGTTAGCCTGGGGAGTAGCATGCTAATTGCTAGCCTAAGTGGCACTTTGGGGCTTTCCTTCCAGTTCATTATATTTTGCACTATGCTTTCTGCTAATTCTTTGGGAAAAAATTGTAATTAACAGGCATGTTGCACATTACTACCCTTATAAACCCTTATAAATGCTCATTTCTACACCATCACACAGGATGACTATAGTAAAGATAATTTCATCATATCACACACCTGCTGTCTTTTACATAATTACTGCTTTTTACCTGACTTAGTTTTGACTGTGCACCCTATGTTTTTAAAATTATGTATATTCAGATGGAAAATGTGTGCCAAAATGGTTTCATTTTATAGTTTTGTCATCATTATTTATAAGACTCAAAGTCTATAGCCATGCTAGCAGTCTTATTTGGCTGCAGTGCTTCTTATACATGAGTAAGAAAAACTTCTAAAACTCCCTGACAATGGAGAGACAACTCCTCTTAGATGCTTAGCACTAGTGGGGGAAAAATGTTGAAGCAAGCAGGCAAAAAAGTTTGGCCTGAGAGTTTAACAAGAGGAAAGTACATTATACATTATATAACTCAAATGTATTTATATTCTGGTGAACATTAAAGTGGTTCAGATTGTGTAACAGGCTTCCTTATGTTTTGGTTGGAGGGGGAGTTTAGAAGAAAATCATGAAATGTCAGCTACACAACAGAAATTCAAAATGGCCAACACTCTATTCAATGCTCAAATGCATTTAGATTGATATGCTTTTTTTTCTTTGTCAGAGCAATACAATTTTTCTCACACTGTCGTAACTGCATTTGGCATTTAGAAAATATTTTGCCAAAAATCTCATATTGTTGTATGCCCTATGTTAAATGTGATGTCCCATTATTGTAATCAGTCTCCAGGCCCCTCTTTGGTTTTTGACGGCTATGTTAGAATCCAATGTGTCCTCATTAACTTTTGTGATCTCTAGTCTCTAGTCATTCTCTGTATTTGTTTCCTCTGTTCTTGTTATTTTCTGAAAAGGAACCAGCTTATGACAGTAAATACTGTGTCAAATGCCTTACAAAGAACACAGCCATAATTTCTAAAAGAGCAAATGTCCTTGTATGCTCTTCAGTCTTAGTGGTTGCATCTGCATCCTGTCAAATATACAGGTAATATTTACGCATGTTTATGTCTGTTAACCATCTTGGTGTCAGTTTCCTTTCCTTAAGGGGATTTTTCTTTTTTAATGCCAATTCCGCTGGGAACACTCCCACCTTTTACAATGATGTTGAGCTCCTCTGAAATTCAGGGAGAAACCTGTTAACACAATCTAACCACAGACAGGCTCAGCCAATGCTCTAGGCCTAATACTGATAATTCACTCTAACCACATACAGGCTTAACCATGCCCTCAGGCCTAATACCGCTAAGAGACATTGTGAATAGAAACAGTTTTAGACGATGTCTGTAGGACAGCATCAAGACTGTAAAACAGCTCACAAAGCTGCTCCTAACTGACACTAAGTGGGCACATGTACCCAAGAGAGGACTTATGAGGAATTATGAGTCTTGGGAACATCTGTAATTCTCTTTGTTGTTAAGATGTACACAAGTATGCACATCCAAGTTTGTACTATGTAAACAAGTCAATGAATTTCTTGTATATACACTGTGACAGCTCCAAATCCTTGAAATTAATGAGGGCACGAGCAGACTGAGAGTAACCATAATTCCAAAGTTTATAAACCTGTAAACTAAATCTGCATGAGAAATTCAAGTTTGTACATGTGTAGAAAACATCAGTTTGTTTAAGAAAAGTCCTGCAAACAAATAATATCAGAGATGAAGTTACACAAAGACACTGTGAGTGCTTTTGTGAACATCTGTGTACAGATACAAAGTCACTGAAGTTACAAGTATGAATTTTGACCTTGACCTTACACCTATGTCTTTGTGTAACCTCACATTTCATTTCCTCACAGTTTTTATTCACACAGTCTCTCAGTTTTTACTATCCCACCACAAAATACAAATCTTCTCTAAAAACAACTACAAACTTTGTAATTATATGAACATCATTTCACAAAGCTAACCCTAAACCTAACCCTAATTTGGCTACACATGTATCCCCTCCAAAAGTCTTTGGGTATAAAAAAACATTAAACCTTCTAATATAACAAGCAGTGGCAGTTTCCTTAGAGTTTAAGAATTGATCCTTTGTGCCTCGGTTTCTCATGTACTCATTCAGCCATGGATGGCCACTGCAGCGATAGCACCATCAGCACTAATAGAGAAACATGGGTAATGAACCCCTACGGGGATATTGTGCTTCTTAGCAATGTTTAACATCTAACATCTAGGGCAAACCTTAGTAGCACAATTTAACTACATACTGGGTAATAAAGCCCTTCCCTGTCATTCACATTTTCCTCCATTGCTCTGCCGTGTATATAATTAAGGACTCTTCACATTCCTGACATCTTAATTGGACCGAATTGTGCATGGCTGGAACAAACGCTTGCAAAATGGGCTGGGGATATGTTGAGAAACACCAGTTTTTGATGACATTCAGTGTTGACATGATTGCATCACATAATTTTTGCTGATTTGTCAGCTGCACACTGATGCTGCCAATCTCCTGTTCTACCACATCCCAAAGGTGTTCTACTGGATTCAGATCTGGAGACTGGGAGGAAGTGAACTGACGTTCACTGAATTCACTGTCATTGTTCATGACTTTTGCTTTGTGACAGGGAGCATTATCCTGCTGGAAGTAGCCATTAGATGAAGGATCATTGCATTAATTCAGATAATTACGGCATACTGACGGGAAAGGAATAGATGTATTTCTACAAAAACATGTAGCAAGAGTGTTGACTCCAAGTAGAAGCTATAGCCCACCTGTGTCGGTGCGCGACACTGAGCGCAGTTTGAGGTCTGGTAACATGTCGCAACAACAGCAGTGTTTCCCCTACCATTGCCTTGGCAGGGCGGCCTGCAAATGCGTCAGCACACAGGAGCAGAAGAGCCGCAGAGGAGACAGGTTGACAACTCGCCAGGTAAAGTACAAGCCTTACAAGTCTGTAAAATCATAGATGGACAGACGCCGACCCCAAACGTCAGAAAAGTCCACAATATCAGTGTTTTTTGTTTTGTTTTTTTCGGGCACTATCTGCCAATGGTAGCTTTGCTGTCAGGGAGGCTAGCCCTAGTCCTCTAGTTTTAGTAGGAGTGTGGCAGTTGGGTGTGTGTGTATATGTATGTGTGGTTTTTTTCGGGGGGGGATCCCATTAGATCAACAGATCAAAATCCCGTTAGATCAACAGTTTCAGAAATACTCAAACCAGCCACATTTTTCCTCATTCTGATGAATAATATATGAATATATATTAATTGAAGTTCCTGATCTGTACCTGCATGATTTTATGCATTGTACTGCTGCCACATGGTAATAGCACAAATAAGAGGATGTACAGGTGTTCCTAATAAAGTGCTTGGTGTGTGTATAACTGGAGTTGAGCTCTTGTCTGAGAATACAGCTTTGATTAACTGTTAATGTTACATCTCTATTCTGCAGGAGGACTACAGAAGGACAGTGTCTGAGATTGATGAGAAGGAGTACATCAGTTTGAAGATTATTGTTTCAGAGCTCAGGAATCAATATGTGAGTGCTGACTTGTCTTTTTAAACCCTCATACATACAAGCTGCAGTGAAGCAGGAAAAGGAGGAGCCTGATCTCTAGGTTCTCAGTTATAAGAACTCCTCTGCACTATACCTTCAATGAAAAGGATGATATTAATGCACTGCTTGGTATTGTTTGTACTGATGGGAAATGATGTAATGCATGTACCAGCATAGATTAGTCCAAAATGACAGATGTAAGACATGACACTGCATCATCAGTACAGTATTTAATGTAGCTATCCACTATCATTAGACTTGACATTTGTGTTTTAACCATTTTTTCTATAACATGTTTTATGAACAACTGAATGACTGAATCATCTGAGTTATGAGAACAGCCAGAGGGACTGTCATACATAGTATGAATTCCTGGATTAGGGCTTATTGCAGCCTGTTTACTCATTTTTGCAGACATTTAAATCTTTATGTTCAATTTAACAACAAATCTAATTCTAACATTTCTGCTTGTTGCTGCTTTTAGGTGACTCTCCATGATATGATCCTGAAGAACATTGAGAAGATTAAGAAACCCAGAAGCAGCAACTCTGAAGCTCTTTACTGACAACCCCTACAAACACACACACACACACACACACCAACATCAACATCAGCTGTAGGTCTATCAGTACTGACCAGTAATTTCCAGCATGTGTTTTGGAGTACCTGGTGGTTTTACAACCTCTGGACGATTCATGAGGTATCAAATAAGCTGCTGCTTTTGGAAAAGTGTGTTAATATTGAATACTTTAACGTGAATGGTGCTCACTGTTGTATATATAAAAGCCCATCCAACTGGGTCTCACACTCACCAACACACACATTGCAACTGCACCTCCCTGAGCTGTCCACAGCTGTGGTTGGGATCCTCCTCCATTTTTGGTTTAGGCCTTACTCTGTAGCCACCAACATGCTCTCTGACATGTAACGTTCAGTTTTAGCTGTCCAGTGCTCTGGGACCTGACATCAGACTGTTTTCCCATTAGTATTCTGACAAATCACTGTTGTCTCAAAGACCACCTACATAGTCTGTCTCCCATCTGCTGGGACTGAAGTTCAGAGGCTCCTGCAGTTTTCTCTTCCTGACTGGGTATTGAGAGTCTTCTGGATGCTGTGCCTTCCAGGATTTATCAACAGCTCTTAAATGTTTTTTTTCTCCTTTTTTTCCCTGGGTTTCTTTTTTAGCTCTCTGCCTTACCCACCCAGGCAAAGTTACCTTTGTTCAGTAGTTGCCCCTGCCCCTCAAACATTCTGTGCACATCACTGAAGAATATGGACTTTCACAATGCAACTCTGCTGAGTCCTCTCCTGGCCTTAAATTGTCAAGGACCTGTTATCAAATGAATACAGACAGCTTTTCTCACTGTTTCAGGAAGCAGCTGCGATTGTTTGGATATATATACATTTTTTTATGGAGCATTTTTGTTCTTGACATGGAGATCCTTCTTCTTTCCCACCCCACTGTTTTTTTGGTTTTGTCATATCTTTATGTCTAGTGACACTTGGGAATGCTGTTGCACCTCCTGTGCAGATGTGGTGACATTACATTCATCCTCAATCGTGTGCCTCTAGCCATCTGTCTTTAGTAGACAAGCGAGCGAACTGGAACTCAGAACAGTCCCACACAGCAGAGTGGGACTGGGATCATGTGATGTGTGTTGGAGTATATTTTTTAAATATAAGAAACTGTGTCTCTGATTTCCTACAGCTGTTTTGTTTGGCTTTGAGGGCCCTGTACACCCATGCTACACCCACACAGATGTACTTTTTTTTTTTTTAGGGTAAGACTGATTCACTTCTGGCAGTGAACTGACCCCGCCTTAATTCTCTTTGCTCTTGAGTTTCCTCAGACAAAATCTTTCTTTTGAACAAGATCATCAGTTTTCACCCGTTTTATTGTGTAGTGCAGGATAAAGATTGATTTTTCATTTCATCCTATGATTCGATAATGGAAACTGACACTTTGAAAACCTTGTGCAACTCAACAGTAGTATGGAAAATGATAGATTGAAGTGAGGGACCATCTTCAAAGTACACGCGTAATGAAATGGTTTTATTCAGCTTTTATTTAAGTTTTTGAGTGAAATAGGTTTTTAAGCAAACAAATAAAGGAACATGCCAGTTACAGCTGTCACCTCAAAATCAGGATATCCCTCCCATTAATTTCTGTGAGGAACAGGGTGAGATGTTGTCACTAACCCTCATGAAGTGACCTCCTCTCATTCTGCTTGTGCAAAGTTCATTTAAATTAATCTCTGACGCACAAAATCTGGAGCCTCTCAAGTGTCCACACAGTTTGAGAGATGGAGTGGGATTGACCTCTCAGAGCTGTGTGGACCTTGGGCTCAGATTTGTGCGTCAGAGGTTAGTTTAAATGAACTGCCTGGCGCCATCGGAGGAGTACTTCATGATGATGTATCTGCCTGTTCCTGAAAAGAATGGGAGGACATCGGGCAACTAACAACATGTTCTGTTGTTGCTTAAAACTATTTCCTCAAAAACAAATAAAGCTGAATAAAACCATTCGCGATGTGCTGAAGATGATTTCACTCAATCTGTCGTGCTTTCGCGCTGAGTTGCGCCAGGATACTCAAAGAAATCAGGATTTTCATTAATCGAATCATGGGATGAAATGAAAGTCGGTCTTACCTGCAATAAAACGGGTGGCTGATCGTTCAAAGAAGATTTTATGAAACTCAGGCAAAGACGGGCGAGACGATTCACTGCCGACGATGGTCGATCTTACCAAAAAGAAAGTATGAACAACGTGGGTGTGCGAACTTCGAAACGAAATAGGCGGCTGTCGTCGAGAGACACGAACTCTGCTGTTTAAAGGTAATAATGCGAATACGCTGTCGTCACGCCGATCCCGGTCCCGCAGCGCGTATTGGACTACGGGGATCCAGTTCAGGCTACTCTTGTTCACTAAAGACAGATGCATGGGCATTGAGGATGATGCCGCCACATCTGCGCAGGTGCGGCAACGACCAGTGTTCGCGGGCTGCTGGTGAAAACAGCTGATGTGAAAGAAGGATCTCCATGTCAGAACAAAGTAACTCCGTAAAGATGTCAGGTCGCGGCTGCTTCCTGAACGATGAGCTTGTCTGTTGAACGATGAATCGCGACGGACCCAGGCCAGGAGGACGTGGTCCATGTTCTTCGGTGGTGCACAGAATGTTTGAGGGCGAGGTGGCTACTGGTGACTGCCTGGATGGGCTGGGCAGGTGAGGCAGGGGAGGAAAAAGGTGACTGATCGTCTGGAGGGCTGGCTGCTCAGCTGCAGACAGGAAAGAGGAAAACGCGAGGCCCTCAGGCTCGGTCAACTCCCGAGCAACAGATGAGGACGAGCTATGTGGTCTTTGAACAACGGTGTTCGGGGAATACCAGTGGAAAACAGTCTGATCGGGTCCCGGAAGCGCGGACGGCAAAACTGAACCCACATGTCGGAAGGTATGTTGACGGCACAATGAGCTAAACCAAAAGTGGAGGATCTAACCACAGCTGGCGTGACAACTCGAAATGCGGTACAATAATGTGTGGTTTTGGCTGCTGCTCTGACGGTGAGGCACTCGTGCAGATGAAAGTATTCGTGATGACGCTGCAAGCGGCGGCGCAGTGATGCCTCGTGGTCGTCGGTTAATGAGCCACCGGGCTCAAACGTAACAGGAGGTACTGGTCGACTGCTGTTGAACCTGGCGATGTTGGTGATGACCGTGTTTGCCGGACGTCGATGAAGGCTTCCGGAGATTGCGCTGCGGGTTTCTTGATCTCGGTGTTCTTCAGGATATCATGTGTGGAGGCTAAAGCGGCAGCAAACAGTGGTGTTAAGTGAACATGGTGAAATCTGCAAATGATGAAGCAATTGCGGTAACTGATCGGGGAATTCATGTGTAACGATCCTCGACGTTCTCTGGCTCAGATGATTCGTCGATCGTTGTTCGCCAGGCTATCGTGCTAAATGGTTAAAATGTCAGGGGTCATTAAATGCTGATGACGGTATCGTTTTATTTAATCTATGCTGTTACATCATGCATCATTCCATCAGTACAAACAATACCAACCCAGTGCGTTAATATCGTTCACCGTTGGTAGTGGGAGGTTCTTGGCTGAGGACACAGGATCGATCACTCTTTCTGCTACCGGCTTGTGTGATTTGAACTCGAGTCGACGCTCATGACCGATTCCTGACTCTGGTCTTTCAGGCGTGCTCGCTATGATCTCGTTGCTGGCTACTGGTCTCTGAGAATGAGATGTGACGTGCGTTCTCGGACGAGAGCCGGCTCCGGTGTCTGCACGTACTGGCAAGGGTTTTGCATCCTCTTGTTATGCTGCCCACCGTGACGGCATTACGATAAGTCGTGCGGTGCAGATCGGGAACGTGTTCGTCAGGATGAAGGGAAGATGTTTCGCGCTGATGTTCGAGCTGACCGATCTAACGGGATTTTGATCTGTTGATGGGATCCCCGAAAACCACACATCCCGCTATGCACGCCCAGCTGCTCACCTCTACTAAAAACGGGACAAGCTAACCTCGACTGTGCTTCGTTGGCAGATGAGCTGCAGCTGGGCAAGCTGCTGACGGTTTCTGACATCTCCATCTGTGTTTACAGACTTGAGCAATACCCGCAACGATATCTACATCTCTGCTCTGTCTTCGACACGTTGCGGGCGCCGCCTGCTGGGCAATGGTGGGGGAGGCTGCTGCGGACCTCAGGCTGCGCTCAGTGGCGCGCACGCAGGTGCTGGCGGGTCAGCGCACTCTTGCACTGTGATATTCGCTTTCCGTCGGTGTCGTGATTATCGGAACCACGACAATCGTCTGTCAGCTGCCGGCGGCAAAAGTCGTGAACAGCGACGATGGTCGATGAACGTCGTTCGCTCTCCGATCTCCAGATCTGAATCAGTAAATTTCTGCTGAGACTGGGATGGCGGCATCGGCAACTGACAAATCGGCAAAATATGTGATGCGTCGGCGGCGCGAATGTCAAACTGAGGATAAACAAGGGAGGATACCAGCGGTCTGCGGTGGTGTGTTGTGTCACTGCTGTACGCCTGCCGTGAGGCTGTTGTTCGACAACGCAACTGTGCTGTATGGTTGCTGTGCTAACCCG